>CAVOJK010000263.1:0-21299 GCA_963695495.1 Hololepta plana | reverse complement strand
TCTTGAGTGGACTAAGAAAAACGACTCTCTCCCCATGATCCGATTTTTTCAAAACTATCTCAGAACGATAAAAACTAACATACAATTTCTTTAGCTGAACCTAATTTGAAAAAAATCTTCTAGAAGCATGAGAATTGCAATGAACTCAGGCATGTGACTCGGGCCCATATTTAGAGCATGTTCCGACTTCATGCAAGAGAGATCTCTTCCAGATAAATTGTAAATGTAGGTAAGAAAACTTTTCCTCTTATCTTAAAGGAGGAATGATATCGATCGTAATCTCACAGCTATACATTGTTGTGCATAACGCGGAGCGTTATGTAATTTGGCATATTGGTACATCAAATTGTTCCTATCTGCAAATTGGTGCGCCCATTCTGCTAGATGACATAACGCGGAGCGTTATGCACAACAATGTTTAGCTGAAAGATTACGATCGATATGATTGCTCCTTTAACAGACTGGATTTTTTCCGAGTTTACATCCAACAGAGAGACTCATGTGCATCTTCCAGAGAGAATCTCTGCAATACAGACTTGGAAAAGTTGGTCGACATTCAAGAAGTTGTGCCACTCGAAATATCTTGCTATGATTTGGTTAGTCTATTGGGGTTTTCTACAACCTTGGAGATCCTTTCCCGAAAATGACGTCCGGTTTTGATCAATATAAGCGCCACTGTAGCCGGTACTCGAGACAGCGCAACGGTCGATTATCACATTGACAACAGAAGGGGGTTTAGATTTGATTCGGCGCGAACTCCGATTGGAAAAAACCGATAACCGATAATCGGTTTTAACCGATATTCGGCTCACTCATCTCGCTAGGAAAACAGACTGGAGGTTTTCACTTTATTTATCTACGGTCACTGTAGCGGCCAGAGCAGCCTTGGTTTGCCTTACTTTTGATTGAACACTCGTCGCCTATTTTCCAGGAAATAAAAACCGATTATCGGTATCGCTTTTCGCCACCCTATCGTCGACTCAATCGTTTCTCTCTTCCCGGCTGCAGAAGAGAAATATTTCAGTTATGCTTCGGAGCAATGTGCACATTTCATTACTCTACAACCAATATTTCTGTCAAAAATCAAGATTGCAAAGAATTTATTGTTCAGCTCTTGCCTAGGACCGAAGAGTGAGTGTGTAATCATTTCAGAGAACATGAAAAAGTTTGTATCGAAAAATCCTTTATATTTGTTCTTCACTTTCGCTTATCCATAGAGAAAATGTAGCTATCAAATCGCCTTTTCGACGTGTTCCAAGCCAAAACGGCCTAATAAGGAACAATTTTCAATAGCACTACTTTCGACAATATGAACATCTGTCCTACAAAACGGCTATCCACAGAAAAAGCTAGTCGTTTCAACTTGTTTTTTTCCAGCTTTCTGACCAACATCGCGTACGCTATGCTAGACGGTGATGATAAGATGTTGTGAGTGGGGGGGAGGGAGAGAGAGAAAGAAGCAAATTTTGAATTTCAGCTGGGAACCAGAGTTGCCTGAGTTTATCAACTTTCGCATCTACAAGTTTCACTGCAATACTGAGGTTGTTCTCACTTGTGTTTCCTTCGATCATCGTTCATCCAAAATTTCTTCTGATTGGATTTTCTCGGTCTGTCTTCTTGAATAGACAGAATGGTGTGTGCTCTTCTTGCACGAGCTAAAACTCATGTCAGGAGGTCTACATGAAAGCACGTGTAAGTTGCCAGACGTCGTGGATAGCACGTTGCAACGAGCAAAAAATTAAACAGGACGCTGCTTACATTTAGAGTGGTGTATGGGCTTTCAGATTTTCAAACAACAGTACAACAATGAGATTTTTTCGACAGGACTGTGAGAAAACTCTCGAACCGCCAACTCTCAAGCATCGAGCCTCTATGCTTGGCAAAGCTTATACGGGAATCTCGTGCTACGTTCTTGATGATCCTACGGTAATTTTATCTATCTATTTGTTCGAAATCATTCTTGTCTACTCTACGGTATGGCTGCTTGGAAGCCGTTTTTCAATTCTTAATATGATGAATTTTAGAGCCGCTGCCGTTGTACATATGGTTACTTCCGGCAGCTGCATCTTTCCATCCGTGAACACATGTAATTTTGAAACTTTTTTTTCAGTGGATCAAAGCAGACGGCTTACCTTGGAATACATTCAGTCACTTCTGCAAAGGCGACTTTTGTTTCATTGAGCACTGGTACGACATGAATCATACTTCTAAAAAGGTGAGCACTCTATTTATGTATTCACTTATGTATGGAACGATGGGAACGTTTGTTCGGGCATCAGAAGTCGATTCCAGAACAAAATAAAGTATCCATCTCTTGGGTAACTTGATGAGTCATCGGTTTTTTTCGGATTGTAAACTGATTGCCAGCTTCTAATTTTTTTCCAGGGCTGTATCACGCTCGTCGATGACAGCTTATCTAATTTCAAGCTTTCTGTGAGTTTTGTGTCATTCTATCAAATACTTTGCTCGAAAAAAATATCAAAAACACGGGTGGTCACAACAACTAACATGACAATATTATCACAAGCAATATTAATGTTTCAGAACCTGAAACGTGGTATGCGAGTCTGAACAGCGTCCTGTTCACTTTTCCAATCGCTGTAACGTGTCATCCACGGCGTCTGGCACCTTACATTTGCTTTTATGTGACCTCCTGACATCACCCCTGGGTGGTGCAAAAAGAACACACATCAGTAGCAACCGCAAAGCCAAAATCTACGTAAGGTTTGCGTGTGTAAGTGGGTATACTTGAACCACTTACACACCACATTTGAAAAGCGGATCCTTTTACGAAAGCGGATGCTACGGATACAGTTTTCAAGGGGTATTGTGTATCTGCCCCACTCGTCGACCCAGTTGACCCAGCTGCCTACTGTAATCTATTACCACAAAAGTGCTGTTGGTACAGTTTTCTCCGAGCTTCACTGAAAACTACCTTAAATCAAGAATTTCGACGTTAGAACTTTTTTATTCTGATTTTTCGTAGTTTGTATGAAACTCTGCACTCTTGATTTACTATAATTGACAGGTTTCGTGTGAGAAATCGAGCAATTTCGAATTTGCATTGCGGTTGCTACACATCAGTCTACCTTTTGAAGAAGACATACCGAGTAAACAGGACGCTGCGTATCTGACGCACCAGCGTTCAGATTCTCAAACACTAATACGTAGCAACGAACGACAGCAGAAAATTTTAACAACGATGAAAGCTAAAATCAACAGGCAGGAGAATCGTCCGCTGGGTACATCAAGACTGTGCTCTGTGATAGAGACTATTGCAATTATGAGTATAATTCTGCCATTGAGGTTGGTTCATGGAAACGTTTCATTCGAGAATATCAATCAACAGGGGTTTTAAATAAAAAAACCCGTGAAAAACCCGATACTTTCCAGAATCGCCCTGTTCCGCGTCCAGGACACGTCCTTCCTCCTGAGGCAACCACTTTCCCCAGTCTGCAAGGCGGTGCTTTTGGCGGCGGCCCAGATTTGAGTGCAGCCACTAGTACAGTAGCAACAACAACAACAATCATGACAACAACAACAATGACAGCAACAACAACAACAACAACAACAACAACAACAACAACAACAAACCCAATTACCGAATCAACAACATCCCTGTCGACAGCTCCCGATTCCACCACGGATCTTTCAACTGATCAACACTCGATCATTATAATAACCGACGAATCAGCAACTACTCAATCAATCGATGTAGTCACGATCGTAGCGACTGATGAACCCGTCACCACCATTCCTGTCCAGAGAGACAATGATGCCCATGGCTATTTTTCCGTACTCACAAGTTGTCTTGTAATTTGTATAGCAAAAATGTTGTTCGATTAGAGGATCATTCTACATCACGACGATGAAATTTCATCACTTCTGTTTGATATTTGGAATGAAGTTTGCGATAAAGATCTGAATCCGCTGCAGGTTTCCATCTCTCTCACTCTTTCCTTTTTTCGGAATAAAATGGGATTCTTTTTTTTTCTTCTGAAAATTTTCCTGTTCGGGGAATATCAGTCTCCGCAACCATATTATATTAACATGTTTTTATCATGTTGTTATTACACTTTTCAAAAATATCATGAGGATTCTTTGTCAGCATGATTTCATTGACGTCGCCTTATTGTTCTTGTTATTGTTTGCACTTCACGTGCCAAAGATTATCCTGGAGAGAATGAAATTTTCGGTAGTGAAACAAAACGTTGTTGCAAAATAAACAAATCAGAACTGTTCTGTAATGATCCCAATGAAGTAAAAACTGAGAACATGAACCACGACCGCGTGTACAGAGGAAATTTCACGAACCGTTTCATGAGAGACAGTGGCAACCACTAACGATCAGTTTTGCTACCGTCAAAATTACAATGAGTAAGGAGAATTTCGAATTGAAAAGACATGACCGTAGAAAATCTTCTCTGAATTTCCTTCCGAGCTTTTTGAGCAATGAAAAACATCAGGGGTCGTCAAATGACGGTTTTATCAACATTTTCGACTCAGATAGCACCTCGTCCAGAAAAGAAAATTGAAAAAAGAGTAATCACCTTCATGACTTGCGCGCCAAGTTCATCAGAATACCACACGAGTTCCACAGGATCGCAAAACAGAGTGTTTCTAGCAGCTCTGTAAATATATATATAATTTTTGATCCCGATAATTTATCTGGAGGAAGAGATTCTTGGAAGTGAGCCATAGTCGGCCGAGAGCCGTATGTCCAATTCCAGTTCACTTGAGACAGCGAAACGGCCGTTTCTTATATTGAGAAACCGATTTCTCCATTGAGAGCAGGATGAAGGGAGACCGATTTTCCCATTGATAGCAAGAGAGATGAAAACCGAGTTTCATATTGGCAGCAGGAAGAGCGTAGACCGATTTTAACGTTGATAAACAACAGAAAGTGAGACATAAATCAGCCGTTTCGATGTTTCAAGTGGACTGCAGTTGGACATACGGCTCTCGGTCGACTGTTGTGTCCCTTTTCAACGCTTCTGACTTCTCACCCTTTCTCTCTCACTCTCACATACACTCAGGGACATAAAGATAGCACAGGTATGTTTTTGTGAGTTTTTGAGAGAACGGCTGGTTTGAGGGTCTCGCCACTAGGAAAAATGGATTCTACAGCTTGAAAAACCCCCAAGTGGAAGTTTTCAACTTCTTTCCAGACGTGAGTCAAGAGAGAAACAAAAAAGTCCGAAAAATCGAAGGGACAAAAAGATAGCACATGTGCGCCGCTCCGGTACACCGCGATCGTCCAAGATCGATCGAGCAATGTATAGAGTCGCGATTTATTTTTAATTCTTTTTCTGTGGTCTCATAAAATCATATATCGAGTTTCGAGTCTCCACTCCGCGAAACCGGCTCAGGAATATTTTTCAAACAATCGCGATAGAGCATGTGCAGTATCGCATTTGAAATCGTGCGCTCTTGCCACGCAATCATAAACAATCGTCGAATGGTTTTGGTAGCTGTTTCTAACGGAGTTTCCGCAACGTTTAACGAAGCGCACTACCAACAGCAACCACGGATCTCTGTTTTATCGGCTCGGGATTGAGCCACAGCCGATTTCGGCGATTGGAGGGGTGCCTCATTCTGGAGCCAATTGATTTGTACCTACGATCTCGTCGAATCTAGGGTATCGAACACGTCTTAGGCATGTTCTACTTCACATTTCTTATAACCCTGTTGAATGGAATAGACCCTTGAAAACTGGAACGTCACAAGAACAGCGCTCATCCCAGTATCGACTCACCTCTGAAACTGCTTCTGCTGGAGAGGAGTGTGGTCTTCTATGGATTTTTTCAGTGTTGTGCAAAGTTGTCCAAAACATCAATGATGAACTGTTTTCCAACGCCAGTGTTGATAGGAAGACACACCTATTTGATATCGCCGTCCCCTCAACATCAGATAAAACCCGTGACTTTGCCTCTTCGCTTGTGAATTCCACGTCCTTCCCAGATGAGGCGAGAGTCGTACAAGGCTGCGATGAGATGATTCTGCATGCATACTTCATTACTTGCTTGGTGGTGTGCATACTCCCCAGTGGAACACGTTTTCTGATCAATACGGAGGCAAGAAAACCGAACAATGCAGGATTTTTGATGGACGACCTCGAAATGTGTGAGAGTGTTTGCCTGATAAGAGGTATCTGGCGCCTGGTTAATGCCGATGACCGTTCAGGAGACTCTGTAGAAACGTTCTCAAGAAAGTTGCCCAAAGTATCTTCCTTCGCATTAGAAGGGCGTTTGGTTTCCTGAGTGATGCGTTAAGTGCTCTATGAGAGCCTCCGTGGAAGAGCGGAGGGGGCTGGGACATCCAAAATTCAAAATTTTTTAAAAAATACTTGTTATAGATTTTTGAAAACCCTGTCCATCGGAGAACAACTCGTGTAATTTTCGAACGATTTTGTCAGACTGTAGCCGAGTAATCGATATTAGAAAACTCAAACTTTGAGCCCGCATAAAAAGCTTCAAACTCCATATTTCCGGAAACCGTGAACGGTGATCGTCCAATCTTCACAAAATGAACAATTTCATAACGGATAGCAAGTTTTCAAAAAAACTGGATAAGCGAGAAATCGCAAATGCATTTCAGTTTTTCTAGTTTTTGAACCAGACGCAGGTCAAGCCAACAACTTTTTATTGCAGTTTATAAATCTACTGGTATTTTCCTATCGAATGATATGCGTTTGAAAAAAATCGATTGATACCCAAACAACGAAAAACCTATATCTTTGAGGTGAACTTGCGTCCTAGACATACGTATTCGCGCCCACTGACCAAGTAGTGTTTTTGAAAGACTGTTTTATGAATCCTGTCGATCTATCAAACTGTGGGTAATGAATTTCTTGGTTCTCATCGTCCGGTAAATCACTCATGGAATGTGTGAGAGTTTTTGTCATACTGTAGCAGAGTAATCGATAATGAAAAACTCAAACTTGTAGCATGCATTAAAAGCTTCAAACTCCATATTTTCGGAAACCGTAAACGGTGATCGTCCAATCTCCACAAAATGAACAACTTCATAATGGATATCAAGTTTGAAAAAAAACTGGATAAGCGAGAAATCGCAAATGCATTTCAGTTTTTCTAGTTTTTGAACCGAACGCCGGTCGAGCCAACAACTTTTCATAGCAGATTATGAATCTACTGGTATTTCCCTATCGGATGATATGCGTTTGAGAAAAATCGATTGATACCCAAACAACAAAAAACCTATATCTTTGCGGTAAGCTCGCGTCACAGACATACGGATTGGCACCCACTGACCAAGTAGTGTTTTGAAAGACTGTTTTGTGAATCCTGTCAATCTATCAAACTTTGGGTTATGAATTTATTGTTTCTCATCGTCCGGAAAAGCACTCATGACTTGTCTGAAAGTTTTTGTCATACTGTAACCGAGTAATCGTTATTACAAAAGTCAAACTTTGAACACGCAAAACAAGCTTCAAACTCCATATTTTTGAGAACTGTAAACTGTAATCGTCCAATCTTCACAGGTTGAACAATTTCATAACGGATAGCAAGTTTTCAAAAAAACTGGATAAGCGAGAAATCGCAAGTGCATTTCAGTTTTTCTAGTTTTGGAACCGGACGCAGGTCGAGCCAACAACTTTTTATTGCAGATTATGAATCTACTGGTATTTCCCTATCAGATGATGTGCGTTTGAAAAAAATTGATTGATACCCAAACAACGAAAAACTTATATCTTTGCGGTAAACTCGCGTCCCAGACATACGGATTCGCACACACTGACCAAGTAGTGAGTTCACCGCAAACATTCAGCTCTTTCGTTGTTTGGGTATCAATCGATTTTTTGAAACACATATCATCCGATAGGGAAATACCAGTAGATTCATAATCTGCAATAAAAAGTTGTTGGCTCGACCTGCGTCCAGTTCAAAAACTAGAAAAACTGAAAGGCATTTGCGATTTCTCGCTTATCCAGTTTTTTTGGAAACTTGATATGTGTTATGAATTTGTTCAGCCTGTGAAGATTGGACGATTACGGTTCCCAGTTCTCGAAAATATGGAGTTTGAAGCTTTTTATGCGTGTTCAAAGTTTGACTTTTGTAATATCGATTTCTCGGTTACAGTATGACAAAAACTCTCAGACAAGCCATGAGTGATTTTCCGGACGATGAGAAACAATAAATTCATAACCCACAGTTTGATATATTGACAGGATTCGCAAAACAGTATTTCAAAAACACTACTTAGTCCAGTGGGTGCAAATCCGTTTGTCTGGGACGCGAGTTTACCGCAAAGATATAGATTTTTCGTTGTTTGGGTATCAATCGATTTTTTTCAAACGCCTATCATCCGATAGAGAAATATCAGTAGATTCATAATCTGCAATAAAAGTTGTTGGCTCAACCTGCGTCCAGCTCAAAAACTAGAAAAACTGAAATGCATTTGCGATTTCTCGCTTATCCAGTTTTTTTGGAAACTTGATTTCTGTTATGAAATTATTCAGTCTGTAAAGATTAGACAAATACAATTTACAGTTCTTGAAAATATGGAGTTTGAAGCTTTTTATGCGTGTTTGAAGTTCGACTTTTGTAATATCGATTACTCGGTTACAGTATGACGAAATCGTTCAAAATGATACGAGTTGTTCTCCGATGGATAGGGTATTCGGAAATCTATAGCAAGTATTTTTCAAAAAATTTTGAATTTTGGGTGTCCTGAGACCCCTCCTTTTACCCTCCCCTTATACGGAGGCTCTCCTATAGCAATTGTTTGAAAAATGTTCCTGAGTCGGTTCCGCGGAGTAGAGACTCGAAACTCGATATATGATTTTATGAGACCACGAAGTTTGATTTAAAAATAAACCGCCACTTTATACATTGCTCGATCGATCTCGGACGATCGCGGTAAACCGGAGCGGCCCACATGTGCTATCTTTTTGTCCCTCCACTTTTTCGGACTTTCTCATTTCTCTCTCGACTCACGTCCGGGAATGTGTTGAAAACTTCCACAGTGGGGTTTTCCGAGCTGTAGAATCCGTTTTTCCTAATGACGAGACCCTCACATCAGCCGTTCTCCCGAAAACTCACAAAACATACCTGTGCTATCTTTATGTCCCTGAGTGTACTAGCTCTCTCCATCGTTGTGTATCATGTCATGATAAGAGTCAGTCTGGCCCCGGACAAGAATGAAGAGAGGTTGAGTATAATATTGTGTACGATACAGTGGGCCAGATTCAATGGAGAAGAGATGACATGTTCTGATTAGGAGCTGTAGCCCAGCTTCTGGTGAGAGCAATTCCTAGACTACGAGAAAGTTAGAACTCTAGGGTTGAACCATTGAAGCGACTATATATATGAGTGAGAACGTGTAAGGATTTGCAAGGGTCGAGACATGAGAAAAATAGATTTCGAACTGTCAATGAAGAAAAGTTGCGCTTTCACCTGGCGACTTGAATGAGCCATGTCTCGCGTGCAGAAAATTCTTCATCTTTGAGTTGTTGCCAGCTGAAGCTTTCTCAGTGACTACTGATAACAGACAAACGACTCATGATAGAAAGCTGAAAATTGGTTACCACGTTAACTCGATGACGCTGATCATTTTTGTAATTGATGAAATTTGTGAGAAAAAAGTTCTTTGTAGTATTTTTCGCGTTTGAAAAATTGAAATGAGTGATAAGACATTTCATCTTGCCGTCGGGGTTCATTTTATTTCAGAAAACGATAGAGCCGATTCTTTCACATACGGGACACGTGTTACGTTCGTCATTATCGATGCGAACTAACGCCAAAAATCACTTCGTAGGGTGGGTACTTTCAACTAAATGGCTTGTTCTGAGGTAGTACCCTGTTCTTCCAGCAAAGTTTGGGAGCAGTTTGGTCGTCGAAAATCAATAGAAAAGAATTGGAATATCTCATAAAACGTGAAAAGACCTCGAAAAAATGGGAAATCCTTGGAAAATTTTCAAATTCAGACAGTTCATGGGAGAGAACAATAAAACTGAGAAAAAGCGAAAGAGATGATGTTAGTTAGAAGATTAGGGTATCTATCAATTCTAGAAAACTGTAGTTCATGCACACTACTCTACTTGCTTGTTTTTCTCAGGCAGACGATCGAAATTATCGATTTTTCTGAATACTCAAACTTTGACGCATCATAACTCATCAACCGAGAGAGATATTAGTGCGTTTTTTCTGCATTGGAAAGAACTCCTTCAGCCGAGTCGAACCAGTACTCACATGACTTCGGTACTCAATTCCATATTGTTTTATCATTCATCGTAAAAAATATCGATTTTTATGGAAATTTCTGGAAAATTATGTTCTTTCATGTCTCAGGGATTCACGGTAGAAATTTCAACACTCTAGCTCCAAAACTCTTGTGATTCTCTGCATTCACTCAAGAAATGACGCAGAATATGTACGTTGTTTTCCGGCTAGTTTCCACTCTGCCAAGTGATTTTAGGCGTTAGTTCGCATCGATAATGACAACAGCAACACATGTCTCATATGAGTGCAGTCGCGGTAGGATTCACAAGAAAAACATCGAAGCGGCAACGGGAAAATTGACCCCATTGTTTTTTCATGCTATCCGACGCAGTTTGAAGCGCTCAATCCAAAAATGGTAATCATTCATCGATCCGACTCCGTTTTCACCCCTTCCCGGCCTTTCAAAGTGCTAAAATTGGCACTTTTGAGTGAAAAACGACTCGCGCGGCAACGGTTATGGGGCGAACTTAAAGACGTCGTATGAAAACGATTGAAAACTCATCCGACAGCCAATGAACTGCTCTTTCTCGTGACTATGGAAAATCAATAGTAACCCTTTTTGTCAAAGGTCGGAATATCGATTTTCCTGCTTAAAATTGGCGCCATCAACGCTGCATTTGTTTGGGGCAAGGTGTCTCACCGGAATATGATCCGGGCATTCATTAGCTATCACCTGATATGTTCCACTTACCTGCCGTCTATGCCAATTTTCTTTGAATCGATTTTTAATGCACGAAACTCGCAACCGGCGCGCTTCTACCTCAGCTCTCGCAACAAAAAAAAGAGTACCCCAGAAGTTTTTGATATCAGTTCGAATCCATGTCACTACCAAACCTTTTTGCACTTTGTTCTGAGAGAATCCATTGTCGTTAAAGGACTACCAAACGCCGTTTTCAATCGAAGTGTAGCAACCCTCGTAGGTATGTGGCAAGGCACCTTCATTTTTGAGCTAGGGAGTTCTAATTTGGACCATAGACTCTTGAGACATGAAACATCATGTCTCTTCAGAAATTTTGAAAAAAAATCGATTTTTTGAAAAATTTATGAATTTCGGTTTTTTTCAGAAAATTAACAAAGTCATGTGAGTACTCTTTCGATTCGCCTTGGTGAGTTCTATCAATCGCACAAAGAAAATTTGAAAAAAAATCCTTTCTATCAACGATTTATGATGATTTCATGTTGAGATGATCTGAAAAAATGTATTTTGGATATCACCAACAGACAGCCTCCGGATTAACGCATGAAATGTTGTGCAGTCAATAGATCCCACCAAGGCGAATCGAAAGAGTACTCACAAGACCTTGTTAAATTTCTGAAAAAAACCAAAAATCATAAGTTTTTCAAAAAATCTATTTTTTCAAAAACTCCTAAAGAGACATGTGGTTTCATGTCTCAAGAGTGTGTGGTCCAAATTGGAACTGACTAGCTCGAAAAAGAAGGTACCTTGACACACACCTACGAGGGTTGCTACACTTATATTGAAAACGGCGTTTGGTAGTCCTTTAACGACAATGGATTCTCTCAGAACAAAGTGCAAAAAGGTTCGGTAGTGACATGGATTCGAACTGATATCAAAAACTTCTGGGGTACTCTTTTTTTCTCTGCGACAGCTGAGGCAGAAGCGCGCCGGATGTGAGTTTCGTGCATTAAAAATCGATTTAAAGAAAATTGGCATAGACGGCAGGTAAGTGAAACATATCAGGTGATAGCTAATGAATGCCCGGATCATATTCCGGTGAGACATCTTGCCCCAAACAAATGCAGCGTTGATGGCGCCAATTTTGAGCGGGAAAATCGAAATTCCGACCTTTGACAAAAAGGGGAAATATTGATTTTCCATAGTCACGAGAAAGAGCAGTTCATTGGCTGTCGGATGAGTGTTCAATCGTTTTCATACGACATCTCTAAGTTTGCCCCATAACCGTTGCCGCGCGGGTCGTTTTTCACTCAAAAATGCCCATTTTAGCACTTTGAAAGGCCGGGAAGGGGTGAAAACGGAGTCAGATCGATGAATGATTACCATTTTCGGAATCAGCGCATCAAACTGCGTCGGATAGCATGAAAAAACAATGGGGTCAATTTTCCCGTTGCCGCTCCCTTGTTGATCCTACCGCGACTGCTCTCATATGTGAAAAAATTGGCTCTATCGTTTTCTGAAATAAAATGAACCCCGACGGCAAGATGAAATGTCTTATCACTCGTTTCAATTTTTCAAACGCGAAAAAAACTACAAAGAACTTTTTTTCTCAATTTTCATCAATTACAAAAATACTCCGCGTGATCGAATTAACGTGGTCACCAAGTTTCAGCTTTCTATCATGAGCCGTTTGTCTGTTATCAGTAGTCACTGTAAAAGCTTCAGCTGGCAATAACTCAATAATAAAGGATTTTCTGCACGCGAGATATGGCTCATTCGAGTCACCAGGTGGAATCGCAACTTTTTCCCATTGACAGTTTGGAATCTATTTTTTTCATGTCCCGGGTGGCTCCAATCTTGAGAATCCTTACGCATTCTCACTCTTATGAGGCTGTTGGACGCTAGTTGTTATGAAAGTGAATCCAATGAATAACTGTGACAAATACGCAAGAATACGTGTTTGCTTCCAGTTCATTGATTTTATGACCCTAGGAGTAGTAAATTTGTGAAAACCATTCGCTTCACACATCTACGCCACAAGTCCTGCACGTGGCCCCTCTCTCCTTGCTTTATTTTCAGTTTTCTGCATCGAGCCCACAGGCACTCGGAATAAATTAACAACAGATTTTATGAGAATTTCAGAAAGAGGGTGTTGGATAGAGTTTAAAGGATTTTTGAACCGAGTCAATGTTAGGTGTTCCACCACGAAAGTTCCTGTTCTATTATGGTAGCTCCTCTCTCTGCCCCTCTCTCGCTACTTTCCATCTGGCCGCCCTACCTCTCTCTCCTTCTTCCCCTCTCCTCTTCCATTCTTTCTCCTACCCCTCTCACTTCTCTCTCCACCTGAAATTCATACCCATACCCTCTGGCTAGCCGAGCTCCCATCATCAGTACTCTGGTATTGGATCTGGGGCTGAAATCAGAGGTTTTACGAGTCTGCGCTAGGAAGGGGTAGCATATCCTCATTTTGGCCGTGTTTCGAGGCTGAAATCAGAGGGGTGAAGAGATGGTGTCTGGGTTCCGATTGCGCTCTGATTTCAGTCTCGGAATACTCTACCCCTCCCCCTCCTCTCCCCCTCTCTTCTGATTTCAGGCCCATTTTGGCTCTGAATTCAGGCCCATTCTGGCTCTGATTTCAGGCTCATTTTGTCCGTGCTAAACAGCGGTACACCAACGAACTTAAAAACGTGGAAAACAATATTCATTCTTTTGAACATTATAATTTCAATAATTCAACATTTTTTGTGAAAAACACATACAAAAAATGGAACGAACAAAATTATAATTAAAACTGGGATGAGAAAACACGAGATTACATCTATTGCCACTGCTCCAGCTTCTATTGCACCCATAGAGCCTTGGCCATTGCCGATCAATCGCTCGATAAATGTAGCTCTGAAACAGATTTTATAGGGGGTTTCAATCGAAATTTTGACACGAAGGGTTTCTCTAGCATAAATTTTCTTCCGTTCTCTCGTATCTTTTCGTTCTTTTCGTTGTACAATCCTGAACCTGTGTGAGAAATTCAGTAAAATGTTGAAGAGAAACTGCTTTCCTTCAAAGTTCAGAAACGGTTTTGTGAAATCGGTTAGGCAAAAGAGTGAACCAACCTCGAACCATGAACAACCGTGTTAGCATGCGAAGGCCTGTCCGAATTGACACTAGACAACTGTAAAAGCAAAACTTCAGATGATACACGAGACATTTAAGACATTTATCGGTTATCAATGGCATTCACCATGACCGGAAAGCAATGTACAAGATCATTACAAGAGTATGTTCTAGACGAGCGGTGTGAGTTGACATGGTTGACGTTATACGACTGGTGTATGACTGTGGTGATCGTAAGTCGGCTATTGTCGAAAATCGATGATGATGTTATGTCAGACATTATCGATACAGTCAAAGTCACAATGCCAGCAGCCAGCGCTTCTTGAATAATACTTTGCTCCATTGACATGCTTGTTTAGGCGTTTACTGATCCGGTTGCCCAAGCGACGGATAGGAGTAGACTTCTTGATCAGGCGAATACGAAGACTCGTAGAATACACTCAGGGACATAAAGATAGCACAGGTATGTTTTTGTGAGTTTTTGAGAGAACGGCTGGTTTGAGGGTCTCGCCACTAGGAAAAACGGATTTTACAGCTTGAAAAACACCTATGTGGAAGTTTTCAACTTATTTCCATACGTGAGTCAAGAGAGAAACAAAAAAGTCCGAAAAATCGAAGGGACAAAAAGATAGCACATGTTGGCTGCTCCGGTACACCGCGATCGTCCAAGATCGATCGAGCAATGTATAAAGTGGCTTTTTATTTTTGAATCATTTTTTGTGGTCTCATAAAATTATATATCGAGTTTCGAGTCTCCAATCCGCGAAACCGGCTCAGGAGAATTTTTCAAACAATCGCGATAGAGCATGTGCAGTATCGCATTCGAAATCGTGCGCTCTTGCCACGCAATCATGAACAATCGTCGAACGGTTTTGGTCGCTGTTTCTAACGGAGTTTCCGCAACGTTTAGCAAAGCGCACTACCAACAGCAATCACGGATATCTTTTTTATCGGCTCGGAATTGAGCTACAGCCGATTTTGGCGCTTGGGGGGGTGCCTCATTCTGGAGCCAATTGATCTGTGCGTACGATCTCGTCGAATCTAGGGTATCGAACACGTCGACGGCATGTTCTACTTTACATTTCTCATCACCCTGTTCATTGGAATAGACCTTTGAAAACTGGAACGTCACCAGAGCAGCGCTCATCCCAGTATCGACTCACCCCTGAAACTGCTTTCGCTAGAGCGGAGTGTGGTCTTCTATGGATCTTTTCAGTGTTGTGCAAAGTTGTCCAAAACATCAATGATGAACTGTTTTCCAACGCCAGTGATGATCGGAAGACACACCTATTTGATATCGCCGTCTCCTCAACCTCAGATAAAACCCGTGACTCTGCCACTTTGCTTGTAAATTTCACGTCCTTCCCCAGCTAAAGTGAGAGTCCCACGAGGCTGCGATGAGGTGATTCTGCATGCACACTTCATTACTTGTTTGGCGAGGTGCGTACTCCCTCGTCGAACACATTTTCTGATCAATACGGAGGCAAGAAAACCAAACAATGCAGGATTTTGATGGACGATCTCGAAATGTGTGAGAGTATTTGCCTGATAAGAGGGCTGTGTATCTTACGCACCACGTTTCAGATTCTGAAATACTAATAATAAGAAACCAGACTGATTAATGTCTCACTCTCGTCAGTTATTCACCACTTTTGGCTAACTTTAGGCCATATCATGCCATGCCATTTCTGAAAACTCGATATTAGTTCTCATCATTATATTTATTTAATATTGCTAGCGTCATCAAATCCATTTCCTACTGTATTCTGACCATCCACCATTCCGGTGCGATAAAGATTGATTGATTGATTGATCAGAAAACAGAGAACAACTCACTCCGAAAAAAGACGATATTCCAAGAGCAGATCCAACAATCCAGTCTGCGTCTTTCATCGTCGGACCTTTCAGCTAGAAGAACTATGTCTCGAATGACTAGAGTAGCTTTGTAGAGAGATAAAGACGTGGATTGTTCAATGAATCTTGAACTCAAAAGTCTCGGAGTCGACTTTTATGAAATATGGAGATGGAAACTATTCCGATGATTGCAAAGATTACCAAAGAGATTAGAAAAATCAGAATTCTAGGTTGAAACAACATTCCGTTCAACTAGGTGTGTTTTTTCAAAATCTGAGAAAGCTCTCGAGCATTGAAACAGGTGAAAATGCGAGATGAAATCTAATGAAGCTAGCTGTTGGTTTACACGTCTTTCCTACATGCACAAACTGAATACAAGTTTGACATAGACCATAAACTTGACCATAAAGTTGCAAACTTGATTTGTGTAGTTTTGAGTTTGAAACTAAAAGCTTCATTGTCAAGGAGTTTCTTTCCTCATTTCGAGAAAAAACAGTGGTATTGGAAATCGAGTTGTTCTGCAAACAAGGAGCCAAACTGAACCACTATTGAAAGTTCTTTGATCAATGAGCTTCTAAAACTCTCGAACATCGCTTGATCAAACAACAACGATAATAATCCTCTCTCGATCGTGTGTAGGTACAGTAGCGGCCATAAATATATTGTATTTTGGTTTTTCGACCACAACTCTTCTCAAACTCATTGAATCGATCTGTAACTTGGCAATATGTTTTTTCTCCTCGTTTTACGAAATTATTTCATTACCGGAGTGTTGGGAGACCATCCCAAGTCAAGAAATGATTTGAAATAACAGAGCCACAAAAGGGTCCAAAATGAGGGTTTCTCTATAACCTCTTCCTGGTTGACGTGGTTTCGAGCCATCAAGATTCTATAGCGGAAAAAACATTCCTTGGAAAATTTGCAACAAGAAAAAAATGCTATGAAGATCTCATACTCGCGAACGGGTGACCCAGGTATCCCGAAACACAGCGAACTTGGCGATGCAGACTGCGGTCGATTGCGAAGCCGCCAGACAATCTGGGCACTTCCAAATATGTTGAAACGTTATCACATTTTATCAAAAAAGAAACTTAAAAAAATTAGGCTATTCCAAACATTTTTCACGGTCGCCATCGATGGTTATTGAGCAGCGAAATTTGGGTGGTGTCGCAGTATCGTTGGTTTAGTGTCTGCCCTTGACATGAATTTGCTTGGTATCTCTCTTTTGCAGTCTGAAAATACACTGAGGGTCTCAACACACATTTTTGAGAGAAAACCAGATGAATTAAAGTTCCCTTATCGCAGAAATATGAGGTAATGACCATAACCGCAGAAACAGTCCACAATGGGTTGAGGGTATCGCCCAACATGAACGCTTCGAGTGGTTCCCGATAGTCATTATGAGTATCATGGTTTTGAAAATGTTTTTTCTCAACGATATCGAGTGTTAACATCGCTATATTGTCCACGGCCGAATCCCGAGGTGATCATTCTTCGAGCACGAGTGTTCAGGTGATGTCGTCATCATCAGTGAGTGCCTCTGTGTCAGTCATATGTGTTTCCCATGTCAATGTTCGATGAATACGAATCAACTCATTCATGCTGATGAATTATCAAACTGGATATAGCCTTTATCTCTATCCGATCACCCGTGAGACGTCGGCAATCAATAAGACTGCGACACCACCCAAATTTCGCTGCTCAATAACTATCGATGGCGACCGTGAAAAATGTTTAGGTAGGCCTAATCTTTTTCACTTTTTTATTTCGATAAAATGTAATAACGTTTTAACATATTGGAAGTGCCCAGAACGTCTGGCAGCTTCTCAATCGACCGCAGTCTGCATCGCCAAGTTCGCTGTGTTTCGGGATACCTGGGTCACCCGTTCGCCAGTATGAGATTTTTCTAGCATTTTTTTCTTGTTGGAAATTTCCCAAGGAATGTTTATTTCACTATAGAATCTTGATGGCCTGAACCCACGTCAACTAGGAAGAGGTTATAGAGAAACCCACATTTTGGACCAATTCGTAACTCTGTTATTTCAAATCATTTCTCAACTTGAGAGAGTCTCCCAACACTCCGGTAATGAAATAATTTCGTGAAACGAGATGAAAAAACAAATTGCCAAGTTTCAGATCGATTCAATGAGTTTGAGAAGAGTTGTGGTCAACAAACCAAAATACAATATATTTATGGCCGCTACTGTACCAATTATCGCACAAGGATTATCCGCGTAACATTCTGAACGACTAGCGAGAGTGTAGTATAGTGTTGGAAACCTTGTCTATTCACAAATACTAGCTGGTGTACAATCGATGCTAGCCCTATCACTAGCTCTTCTAGCGATTGCAGATTTGTCTCGAGCAAATGTTCCACCGAAGGTTAGTTCTGACGAGTCAAGAGAATATAGGAGAGAATCTATACGCAGCCCATACAGTTTCATTATGTTCGCTTTGTTTAATCTCAACAGTGTGTGAAACTTATGAAGATTGAGTTATGTTGAACAGTCGTATTCAGGTAGTTGCTTCAAGATTCCAAAAGTTCAAGCTGACAAATGCGCAAATTATGTTCATTGCTACCTCGTATAATCAGGCAGCTCCTAGTGCCAGAATCAACGTGAGTTGTTTCTCAAAATTAGAAATTTCGTTTCACGGTTTATTCATTGTTTCGTTTCGGATTTCGATCGGTATCCTGCCGTACTAACTTTTCAATGCTGTGGTATCACTGAGGGCTGAATAATCGTTTCGAGCCCAAGCTATACAGCGCAACTTCAAAGCTTCTAGACTGGTCATTTTCTATCAAAGTGTGCCACATAAAAGAGCATATTGGAGAAAATTGTCCAAACATTTGGTTAGGGTATCAGAAGAGTATGAAGATTGATTCCACATGGTACTGATAAGGAGAGAAGCTATTTCACCTGTTTTTAAGTTACGCTGTATAGTTTTGGCGCGGAAAGATAATTTTGCCCTCAGTAATAGATCGACATGCTGACTCGGTCTCGCCATTGGATTACAACGATCGTCGTTCTCGGAATAACCCTGTAAACGGAATGTAAATGATAGTGTTGTTACAGCGGGACGCGGGTTTCCAGTTTTATTCCATGTCCCGCTTTTGTCCCGCAATGCGCGCGACTTTCTGCAAAACTGAAATATGGCAGATGTCCCGCAGAACATGGAAGTCCCGCATTCCTGGACTTCCAGTTTTATGAACTTCTTTCTTAGAGCGAAGACCACTTTTCCCTTCTGAACTCGATTATAAACTTCATGAAGCAATTCATCCTGTTATCCTGTAGCAATTCATCCTGTTGTAGCAATTCATCCTGCTAATACAATGTGGCTGTTTGGAACAGTGGTAAAAACTCTTGTATACGAAATCGCTACACCAGGGTTCAATTCTTTTGGAAAGTGTTTGTAGCTTGCATCTTTCACACAAGAGACCAATTTGTCCCGCATTCGTCCCACGCATACGCGGGATTCCTCGAAAAACTGAAAGGCGCGGGACGTTTGCAAGAAAACTTCAAAGTGTAGAAGTCCCGCGCACATAGCTTTTTTTCACTCTGTCCCGCGTCCCGCTATAACAACACTAGTAAATGACCAGATTATAATGGGTTAATTTACTTCTGGATAATGTCTCGCGGAGTTTCTTTAATTCCTATTATACGGTCATGAAATAACTTGACGATTTGCGCAAAAAAACTGCAACTCAAATGGTCTATCAACGACCGAGTTGCAGTAGCAAAGCGCAGAGTGGTGTAGATTACTCGGCTCTGAAACTCGCTTACAAGTCAATTTTGGATTTCGGTTGCAAATGATGAAATGTAGATCACTGAATTCCTGAACGTTGAGAAAGTGAGTGAACCTCGTCTATTCAGTATGAAGCAAGTTGTGCTCCGAGTTGCATGGTTTTGCGCAAATCGTTTAGTTATTTCAAGACGGTATTATATAAGAGGTGTAAGACGTAATGTAAAACGTTGCAACACCCTGGCACAAGATTTCCCTATTTTCGATTTTCACTTTGGAAACTTGCTCACATGATCCCCAGGATCCGATAAATCAGTTTCTTACATAAATCATACATAATTTACATGAATCATTTAAATACATTAAAAATTACATAAATTACATAAATCATATAAAACAGTTTCTTTTCAGTTTCTTACAAATCCTTACATGAGTGCTCTCATATATGGGATAATCTGGGATATTTTTGCAGCTAGCGACCCCATTGGCTGAGCACGTGGGCAAAGGCAAATCTTTCAAGGTATGCCACATATGAAAACTCTTTGACCACGAAAAAATATGTTTTCAACTTGTCCTGTGAAAAGGCTTTTTGTGTTTCGGGAAGTACTTCGTCGAAAAAAGATGAGATGCGATGAGTGTCATGTCAACGTTACGGTAACGCTTGTTCCTTTTCGAAAAAGAGCAATGTAGCAAAGAATCGGAATCAGCACAAAAAGAAAGCAAAAAGACTGATCAAGGCATTGTAAAACACTAAAAATGTGACTCGAAACCACCTGGTCTAGGCGACCGAGAATCGATTTTCTAACAGAGGCATACTTTCAGTTGATAATACAAAGTAGAAATCGACCACCATTATACATATCTCGATTATATCCGATCGACGTTACGGCTCTCGGTTTGATTCTCGATGTCAACCCATTGTATCGAACTCATCTTTATTCACGAATGATTTTCAGGTAGTTTCCGATCTCACACTGGCAGTGATCTACATGCATTTGATGGACAAGTTAGTTGCTCAAGCGCGCAAAACTCAAGCAAAATTTGGGAATCAAAACCGTTTTCAATTGAGAGAAAAGCCACTAGCTGATATGATAATCCAATTTCATTGATCTAAAAACCAGAAAACTTTGGCAACAAAATCTCTGACAGCTGCACCGATCACTTTTATCGAGCATCTACGAACAATGTTGGCCGACTCAATGTGGCAGCTGGCAAAAAGGTAGGGTCTACAAAAAGCGTGGGTACGTATTAGTGTTCCAGAATCTGAAACGTGGTGTGCCAGTCTAAACAGCGTCCTGTTTTTTCCATCTTTCTTATTGAAGGAGACTGGTGTGTGGTCTTCTCACACGACCTTGAGGTCATGCCAGGAGGTCATTTGGAATAACATGTGAGATGCCAGACGGCCTGGATGACACGTTACAGCGATTGGAAGAGTGAACAGGACGCTGTTTAGACTCGCACACCACGTTTCAGATTCTGAAACACTAATAATAGACAACGCCAAAACGCTCTTTTTCGCTCTTCGCTCTTCGATTCAGTTCTGAGAGCGAGAGCGTGCTCTGAGCAGTTCAGCTCGGAGCGGGAGCGCGCTCACAAAAACGCTCTCAAAACGCTCCCAACGCCATATCTCAGCTCCAAGTAGATAGAATTGGTTGAAATTTGGATCGATGTGTTTGGACGGTTTCCCTCTTCCTCATGTCTGAATATGGCCGTGT
>CAVOJK010000262.1:0-22174 GCA_963695495.1 Hololepta plana | reverse complement strand
GTTTCAAAGTTGTGTGCAAAATCTAGTTTTCTCTGAATCATAATCCTCATCAAAACTAGAAATGACTCAACTGTTCATCGAGATTTTCGTCCCATCACTTAGCTTGATCTAATGTAAAATAAACGGAGTTTTCTCTCCATGCTATTGGTTTCATATATGCAAAGATGAATAATTGTGATGTTTTTTTCCAGGACTTCGTTCTTGACCCCACTCTCAAGGCTATGAAGAAGAAATCTGTCATGTCTGCCGTTTCCCAGAAGCTTTCTCTCTCCAAGGTTCAATTTTCAAGGCTATGTCATTTTGTTTGAACTTTGCATACTTTTTTTCGGCGTCCAGTTTCGCTTCATTCCAACTCGACACCATGTGAGCGTCTTCTAGTTATGTGATAGCTTTATATATCACATCCTGTACATAATCGAAAGTGTTTGCTCTTTTCGATAGGTGGGAAAGTCTGATCAAGTCTTGTCAGTCTGATTTTCATGAACCAATTAGTTTTGAAGCTATGGTAATATGTGAGTTGATATGACTTTTCAGAAATAGTGACTGTTTCCGTTATCGAGAGCTCATTCGTTTTCAAAATTCAATTCATTCTTTGGGTCTTTTCTAATCAGTTCGTTCTATCAGGAATCAGCTAACCTGCTTAATCTGCTGGCCGACAACGGTCGTCTGAACAAGCTGGACGCAGTCATCGCCTCGTTCGAGTCTGTCATGCGTGCGCACAGAGGCGAGCTCTTTGTCCAGGTCAGACTTACTCTTTCTGAGAAGTTTCCACTGATAAACTAAACTTTCAAAATTTCTTCTATAAAGAGCGTATCCACAAATTGTGTAACTAGAAGAACTGGGGTACGGTAGAAAATTATGTCACTGGTTGAAGTCGTGGTTGGGGCGAGTTGTACCGTTCGACATGACAGTTCCTCGAGATACGCATTTGATGACTACTACAGACGAGATAACCGCAACTTTGTGCACCACCCAGACATGAGTACAAACTCGTTATTGAAAAACTGTATTTCATATCTCGCTTTGTCCTGGGGCTATCACCATCAAACTTGGAAGAATAATTCATAAGACTGATACCACCGCACACCCCAAATTTCAGCATCATAGCCTCAGGACGAAGGGAGATATGAATTACAGTTTTTCGAAAACGAGTTTGTACTCATTCCTTCTTGGCGAGAAGAGTTGCGATTATCTCGTCTCTAATGACTACCCTGTTCATAACCAGATTAGACAGTTGGTCAAAATGTACCAACGATGAAAGTGAAAATGATTTTCTGTAACTTCTGAGCTAGTTGTGTAGATTCAGTTCGAAACTTGGAGCAGGGCTGTGCGGCAACGTTCTACCGACATTCGCCGGTACGGCAAACCGGCAAAAACAAACATAATTCAAAAGGCTTTGTCAGTTGCCTCAAAAATAGCTACTCTACCCAAGCAAGTGTCTGATGTGGAGCCCGGAAACAGTGATGGGCAGGACGGTGACTGGTCACGCACCCCCCTCCTACGTATTCTCCACGATAGAGAAAAATGAAAAATAAATTTTAGATTTTTGTGTCGAAAGCAACTGGATCTTCATGGAAAACGGTCATTTTATCTATAATTGCGCACTTTTCTTTCATAATTCATCAAAGCACTACTGTGGGTCCTGAATCTCGCGATTTTTTCGCGCACCTCCCCCCTACGTACTTTTTTCTGGAAATTCTAGTCACATACGCTGCCCATCACTGCCCGGAAGTAGCTTTAATTTGGCGATTTTAAGCAAAAATAGCTATCCTACAGTAGCTTGGGGTATGTTATTTCGACAGACCTTCTGAAGTATGAAAACAAAAACAGTTACTTGGCAAGACTTCCGCTCAGATTTCGGATAGAGAGGAGAGAGAATTTTAAAAGTTCCGTTTTTGTCCTGTCACGAAATTCCCAGAAAGTTAAGTTTGCATTAGTTACAACTTGTAACTTACAAGTGAGAAATGTATTCAAAGACTATGAGTCGGAACGGAAAAATAGATTCCGGGTCATCACTTCACGGGAATTGTCGATTTCGACAGTTTCTGAGATTTGCCGGCAAAAAAGTTCTTGCCGTTTGCCGTTTGCCGGAAAACCTCTCGCCACACAGCCCTGGTTTGGAGGACTGAAGACCGTGCTGAAGAACTAACAATAAGGAGAATCCAGTTGATGTGCTTTTGTAGAGACAAACAGAACACACTACAGAGTACGTGTGTAATCAGGAAGTCTTCTCCAATTACAGTAATGATTGCAGGTGACGTCCGCTGAGCCTCTCTCCCGCTCGCACGAGGGAGCTCTCAATGACGCCCTCAACAAGGTTAGTTCTCTTTTTCTCGGCGTTGTACTTTTCTGATTCTACTGATTGTGAGGTTTCTTTTTTTAGCTCATCAGTTCGTTCCAACTTCTAACAAAAGATTTCCGAAATACTCGTCAAAACTTGTCTCTTCAATTTCTACCCACTGTTCAAAAGAAATCATGGAGACGGAACCCTTCTGGCTCCATGGAGTGATTTGTTGCAGCTCGTCAAGAAGGGCCAGAAGGTTACGATCACGTACAACGTGAAGCCGTCGATCATCGGCGGTCTCATCGTCAACATCGGCGACAAGTACGTCGATCTCTCCATCGCTTCTCGCGTCAAGAAGTACAAGGAGGTGCTCGTCTCCGCCGTCTAGATCCTCGTTACTTGTATCCCCAACCCGTGCCTCGAGTCCTCGATTAGCATTGATTCACGTTCTGTATGGGTGCCGCGCCCATTTCGTTGGCACCTACTCGCATTATAGTAAGGAGTACTTTTATGCGAAGAGAATGAGCAAATGTAGTAAAAGATTGATTGAACAACAGATGTAGCAAGATCGTGCAAATAATACAACCCGTCCATAGAATGGTGAGATGAAGTGTCTATTCTATCTTTGTACAAGTCTCGGAGTCTTCCTAGACAAGGAATGAGATCAGCGTTGAGTGAAGTTCATATTGTCTGCATTCTTGATGCCAGCGTTGATTGCCTGCACGACGTCGGCGTAGCGCTGCAGCTGGATGAAGCGGAGATAGCGACCACGCTGCGAGTGCACTTGGTTGTTTGGGAGAGCGAGAGAGACAGAGAGACAGAGAGACAGAGAGACAGAGAGAGACAGAAAGAGACAGAGAGAGACAGAGACCGGAAGAGGGAACTAACAGTGAAAAATGATTGTGCTTTGAACGTCTTTTCTCGCATACATATAGTCGCCTCACAGACATGCATATTGAAGTATGCATCACATGATGAGAGCACGCCTGATGGGGCATCGGATTGAGGCATTGATAATAAGGCACAAAGAACGAATGGGAAGAAGCTGAATACTTGCACAACTCACCACTGATATACGTATCGTCTCTGAGCTCGATGAGTACGGGCAGTCCGACGAGTCCCATGGCGAACGAGACGAGGCCTTGACGAGCTCGCGCGCTCTCGTTATCGCTCTTCCTTGGAATGCGCCATGCTTTGGACGATGTTGACATTCTGTATTTACACTGATTGATTATCAGCACCATTTCGCGGGTGAGAAAGACTCACGATACAACCCTGATCCTCCCGAACTACAAAGATATGGTACGAAAGTTTGTAACACTTATAATTTTTTGTCCAGGCAAATTCAACGAAATCAAGAGTTTGAAGTATTATTATTACAGTAGCCTTGAGGGAGGATAGAATTACAAGCAAGGTGAAAGTGGATGTCTCTGATGGTATATCACTGCGGACTAGAAGAGATTATGGTAATCTATGGAATAGCAGCTTGGCAAATTATAACAATGACGCAACCGTAGGCAGCTTTGGAGTGAATTATGGTGATGATAACCGTCTCGTGCTAGAAAGTAAGTATAAAATGCGTAATTTCAATGCCGAAACAACAACAACCCGTTGGCGAAAAAAGCCATTTGACACTGAAAATTTGGTGAAAACAGGATAGAGTAGAAAAGTATAACAAATTATAGGTATGCACAGGATATTACAGGTGAACGAGTTCAGTTTTGTGAGAGAACTTATGTTCGGGAGAAAAAGCAGCTAACTACAATAATCAAGCTAGGAAGGTGAATCATTGATTACTAAAGTTGTGGAATCGTCGACGGTGGTTGTTCCCGACAAGGATTGAACTGTATCGCGATGCAGCCGGCAGCACTGACAGTAATTCACTGTGTGAAATCGTCGACTCTCCAGAGCGCAGCGACCACCTCGTCGTCTGGCGTCTTGCCGTGGATCAAGCGATCCGTCAGACTTCTGTCAATTAGAATTTGGAATATTTGTCACCATACATGGGCAGCCATCGTTCCAAAGTTTCCAAAAAGGGCCATGACACAGCCTAAAACAGAGAGAAAAGGTGCCATGACAACCTCAATATGACTCAAAAAAGAGTACTGACAATTGAAATTTGGGACCCGAAAAGAGGTTGTGACTAGGGTGGGCCAAACGGTTAAAAATAACCGCTTTTTAGCGGTTAGCAGGTCTGCTAAAAAGGCTCTGAATTGGGAATGGAAACTTTTTCTCTGGAAACTTCCAGAAATCTTGATTGGTGGTGCGTCACACGTTATTCTATACCGAAAAGGGTCATGACATTAGCTCATTAGATGCAGATAATCACGATTTTCTGATTTAGCGGAATTAACCGTTTGGCCCACCCTAGTTGTGACGTTCTTGGAACGAGCGTGCCCGTGTATGTTTGTCACACTGCCAGATAGTGTGATCTATCGTGCTCACTTTTGTCAACCCTCATGAAGACTCGAAAGTACCTTGTGAAAACTAATTTTCCAAAATCGTACTAGTCGTGTAGTGAAAGTCTAACCGATATCCTCTGCCGATGGTCATGAGCAGCCAGGAGGGCGTGCTGAGCGAGATGCTCGGAGCTGCGCGCAGACGATCCACGCGCTCACGCATCCAACCCATTGCACCACCTGTGTCCCATCTCTCTCTCTCTCTCTCTCTCTCTCTCTCTCTCTCTCTCTCTCTCTCTCTCTCTCTCTCCCCCCTCTCAAAGACACATTAGCTCACCTTCAGAGGATGATCTAGTACTATTGGACAATGCATCATCGGTATCAGCGCATGGTACGAGGAGGAGATGGGAGAGGCGCGTGTGATATGGGCGGCAGACGGATAGCGGATGCAGCGTCGTGCCAGAGAGAACGATCAGCGTGCCACCTGGGCGTGTCCTTTTATTCACATGAAATTAAATCAATCTATTGTCAAAAAGTTGCTATTGTGTGGTGCTTGATAACTGATCTGATCTTGCAAGTTCCGGAGAAAGTGAGGCTAACCGGAAGTGCCAACGAATACGAGTGAAGAATCGACTGCTGCTAGTGAACAAATGTGCGATTCATCTCCCATCTGAAAATTGGTTGACATTTGTTACTTTCGAGACGGTAAGCATACTTCCAGAAAGATCGGTCGGAAAAGTAGCACCCCCGCAGACTGTTCTTAGTCAAGTTCGATAGAAAATAGGAGGGAATCTTCGTTTTCATTCTAAATCTAGCAGGGTAACAGGAGCTGGGGATCGCTAGTTTTTTACCTAGGTCTGGAAGTATGACAGTAATGCAGCATTCATGTTCATAGTTCCTACCTGACATCTATATGTGCAGCACAAAAATGCCATCTGCCCTCGTTATCATGTTTCAAGAGATTGAAACCTATTGTTAGCTTCCGATGAGATGAACATACTTCGAAACGTGGGTGGAAACTACGCACCCCTAGCTACGGTAAAGAAGCTAATTTTGGTTCAAAATAACAGAAAGAGAGCTATTTTCATAGTATTTCTCGAAAATTTGATTGTGTAGGATAGCTTTTTGGGAGATGACCGACGAAGTCATTCGGAGTATGGAGATGAAACTCTTGTGATCTCAATGCAGGATTCACCTCGATAGTATGGATGGTTTCACTGGCAGGCAGCAGCTTGCACGTGTCGATAGTGGCGATAATCTTCTTCTTGGCGACATCCCATGCAAAGATCTTCGAGCACGCTTCCAGCGCCGACCACACGTACCGCCCATCCTGCCATCAACTCCTCCCCTCTATCCAACGACTCACTCATTAAACCATAAGAAAACGAAAATACATCAATTTTCATACAAAACACGCTAGTTGAATTGAATTGGAGGAATTTCAGAGTTTCATGCCGTGGCATATAGTCGAGAAACATCGGTTAATGGAAATAGCGAACCTTGGATGCAACTAAAAAGGCAACAGGCTGACAGTGCCCCTGGGGATGCGACATGGAGGATGAGAAGGAGAATTGATCATCTGTCGATATGAAGTGCGTTGTGATGAGACCTTCTGCGTGGCCTGTCCACAGCTGACTGAAAATTGAATTTTCAATGACAATTTAGCGTCGCAAAGTGAAAACTTAGACAGAAACAAGCAGCGAAATATGCAAGCACATCTCATGATGTGAGTTTAAATTTGCAACACAATCATACTGACCGATTATGAGGCAAATTGACAAAGGCTAGCGTCAGAATATCGAAGGGTGAAGTGAGCGATTGGAGTACGGTAGGTGGACACGTTTCCATTCCTGAGATTATTCGTTTTTCAAGAACTCGTGACGTGAGAGGATCACAAGATTCAAACACTGATGATTGTTGAACAGCTCTTGATCGGTAATCAAGAGCAACAGGGCAAAAGAAGATTATTGGGCGCCCTGACCTGGCGCCAGGAGAACGAGAGAATGCGAATAAGCGAGCGCCATGAGTGATGGCGAGAGCCACAGCGGAGCGCACGCTACTTGCTGATTCTGATGAATGACTGTGCCCTCATTTAATTTCAATCACTGATGCTTTATAAAGACAACTTGAGACACGTCATTTTTTACAAGATTGAATCCACGGTATTTCGTGTCACTCGCAAATACCTTCGTTCTGTGTTTACATCGTGAGCAGTGCACGTAGGACTGCGTATGTCACAAACCGTGCTAGCTGGAATAGTGAAGGCGGCCATCTGGGCGAGCGTCGAGTTGAACGTCGTGACGGTGCCCGACGCTGTGCAGCCCCATACCTAGGACCCGCAAGGTCGTTGACCGATTCAGAGTGACACACTTCAAAGATGACTCAAAAGATGCAGGGGAACGTGGGAATCACAGAACAGTTTAGACCTCCCGATTTGGTCCAGATTGAGCTCCGTACGGTCTGATTTAATGACGCTTTCTCAAAACAAGAAAACAGTGTGAAGGGTGGGACAATTTCTCTCCTCCATCTAAAGACTTTTCGAGCATAGAACTCTTCAAACCACGTCCTCCTATCTGCACTCTCCACTTGTCTTCCACTCATGTCGCAGTGGTGTAATGGTAGAGCATTCGCTTCACGCGCGCTTGGCTGGGCGTGGGTTCAAGTTTCCATGCCAGCAACTTTTTTTGCAATTCACGCGCATTTTGCTCGTTCACGTAAACTCAATTAACTCTGCGAAAAATCGATATTTTTTCATGTTCAAATACTCAAAATTCTTGAAAAATTATGCTCTACAACGTTCCACTTGGTGGACCTGAAAACTCGCTGGTTGAACAGCGCTACCTTCATGGGACGTGATTTTGTTTCGCTCGTACCTCGGTTCATATGAAAGGTAGCCAGATCCACCAAGTGGGGTTGTTCTCAGAAGACGATGCTGAACAACTTGGCGAAGAGACCTAGTTGATTGGTTCAAAACTCGCAGAGTTCAAAAAGTGGTCCCATATTTTGGAGAATAGGAGAGAGGGGAGGGAGGCGGAGCTTGCGCGTCCTACCCATACCGTATCGTATGGCGTTTGCAGAGCAAGGAAGCGCAACGGTCCAGCACCAGGCAGCGTCTGCATGATGCTCAATAATTCAGGCGAGAAGAGGCGCAATCAGTTTCGATACAGATACGAAATGGTGGAAGTATAGTTTTTTTCGAAATTACGGTACCTTGGACTCTATCCAAGCGAAGGAAGTGCACGAGATTACTTCGATCAACGAGCCATGAGAGATCCACACCTTCAATTGTCAATGAATTTTATCGTTTTCTCTTTATCCTTTTCTCTTTTTTCTCTCCCACTCTCCACTTCTGCCTCATCATGCTCACACACTCTCTCTCGCTCATAACTCTCACCTGAGCATCATCATCGTCATCAAAATCCATCTGGACAGCAAGAACAGCTCCAGGCTCTGCTCCCTTTCCACTGCCCAGAGCTACCGTATCCAGCAGATGTGTCAACTCGGGTGCAGAGCAGAATGTTACCTGATGATACCGCTGATTGGAATGGAACGGTTAATCGAACGAACGCAATACGAACTAGAGCGATGTTATAAACTACGTGTTCTCCCACTGCTGTGACTCGAAACATCTATACTATATATAAAGGAGCTGTTTGTGTGTGTGTGTGTTCGTAAACTCTCCCCCACTATGAGTGGAGCTCTCCCCAGGAGCCTCACTGATAAGTGATAAGCACTGATAGGTGCCCCCAGGGTTTGCGCACATCTCTGCGGTATCGCTTTGGCGCCAGGCCTTTCCGCCGCGAGGCGCCAGGCAGCGGAATTTTGACTGGGGCGGACTCGGAAAATGAGAAAGGGGAGAGAAGCCGGTATTTATACTCAATTTCAGTATTCTAGAATGTTATATTGTGTACTTCGATAGTACAAGCTGTTTCGCGAATATTCTAGAAGGAAATTCGAAGTACAACTGTATCAAAAAGTAGAACCCTCCGAACTCTTGCGACGCCTCGAGGCGGCGCAGCCTAATCTTGTGTTGAGATATACTGCAAAATGAAGTTGGGAAGCGCGTTCAGCTATTGCAGACAACTTTATCGCAGAATTCAATAAAGACCAATATAGCACGGCTTTTTCGTTTCGTTCCGTTTCGGCGACTAACCAGCTGGGATGACGTGGGTCGGAGCGTTGGCTGGATAGCCCAGCACGATACGAGGAGATCGAGGAACGACGATGGAACGAGCAGCTCGGATGGAAGAAGATATGGACGGCCTGTGTAGAATAGAACTGATAAAGTGGGCTGGATTTCAGGATAACAATAAAAGCACAAGCAGTCTCCACAAAATTTACTCTCTGACAGATGATTCATAGACGACCAGTGTGTTACCTCCTTCGACGAGACGCTCCTTGATGTGTTCTTCTGCTTCGAATGGCTGCTTCAACGAGATCAACTCGTAGAGGAACATTCCGAACGAGAAGATGTCCACCTGGTTATCGGACTTTATAAAAAACACCTGTCTACATAAATTCTATGCAAACTTGATCCATGCGAAATTCGTTCTGTCAAATGTACGAAGTAAAAGTTGTTTCTTGTTCCTAATCACTCTCAATCTCTCAAAAAGCTCACCTTCTGCGTATACTCTTCATCGCCATTAAACTTGAGTATCTCTGGCGCCATGAAGCCTTCCGTGCCGCCGAATCCCTTCATGGTCCCGCACGGATGAACGACGCGCGAGATACCGTAGTCGCCCAGCTTGACGTGCACTTCACCAGCGCAGAATGCAGACGGAAATCTAGAAATTAGTGCTACTTTGACTATTTGGAAGATATGGCTAATTTATTTGTGAATGAGGATGTTTTTGTTTGTAGAGAAAGAAAAAAATGTGATGAAAATAAGATCAGGCGGCAGTAAACCAGTATCAACTCACCTCCACACGAGGACATTCTCGCTCTTCAAATCGCGATAGATGATGTGATTCGCATGCAGATATTCGAGCGCTTTTGCTATCTGCAACTTATCTCTTTAGGCAAACCATCCAACTCACATCTAGCTCTCTTCATCTCTTCATCAAACACACACTCTCACATTCCCGAATTCTCCACCCTCCATCTACGAAAAAATGCAACTCGAAAAGCAGCAAAAGTCTCACCTGTACCGTAACTTCTCCAATGGTGGGCGGAGCTAGACGGGCGCCAGATTTCTTGTATACATCAAGCATCTGTCGTAGTGATCCCATGGGCGCCATGTCCATGATGATGGCGAGTGGCGCTGAGCAGACGCCGAGGAGCGAGAGGGCGTGTGGATGACGCAGACGAGCGATCAGACTGCACAGTGTTCTATTAGTCTCCATTTACCACCTGCTACGTCTTTCGAGTCTCACTGGCCAATTTCAGATTTTGAGCGAGGCGCAACTTGGGGAGAGGGAGGTTCACAGCAGGGCTGTGCGGCAACGATTTGCCGTTTGCCGTTTTGCCGGCAATTGCCGGTTTTTTCTTGCCGCTTTTGCCGTTTTTGCCGTTGCCGGCAAAAATGTGTTTTGCCGACAAGGGAAAATGTGAAGAATTTCTCATGTTTCGCTTGGTTTCACAAAATTTTGAGAGCCAAACAGAAGAATAACAGAAAAATTCGCAAAGCCATCATCAGAAAAACATTGGAAATCCCCAAAAAACATTGCAAGACCGCCTTTAGAAACGGGAGGTGGAGGAAGTTTTGGAAATTCGGACCGGAAATGATCGGAGATATGCGGTTTTGTGGCTTTTCTGTTCTTGCCGTTTTTGCCGTTTTTGCCGGCAATTGCCGGCAACAGAGCTCTTGCCGTTGCCGTTTTGCCGTTGCCGAAAAATTACCCTTGCCGCACAGCCCTGGTTCACAGTCCTTCCTGGTGAGCACATAATGGACAACTAACCAAATCTCCTGCCTGCATGCCAGATAGGCTCTCGTCGAGTACTCCATCACGTCGCGCTCCCACTTGGCTAGCAGAGCCTGACACAAATTCACATCATTCAATCGTTCTCATATTTTTTCATGCTCATCAGTGGCTCTCCTCCGACTCTCACCGTATCCTACACATTCATCACTTCCTCCAACCTTGTATTCGATCTGTGCTGACGCTCTGGCGCCTACGCCCGGATCTGATGGCTCCAGCAGCTTGATTGCTACCTGAGATGTCACCCTCATCTTTCTGGAATAGCGAATTCATCAACCGATTTTATACTGTAGCCATCTAACTACTACCGTACCTCGATGGGCTGCGTTGACGCAGGAGCTAGTCTGATGTGAGCTCGATAGACAAAGCCGAAAGCGCCTTTGCCTAAAAGGCGGCCACGTCGAATGCAGGGATCGGGAATGAGGAGTGAGGCGGGGAGATCGAGGAAGAGAACGTCGGGAGCGATAGCAGAGAGGGCGATCGGGCCATCGCATGGGCATGATACCTGCAGTATAGTGCGATGCTTTTCCTTCTCTGCGGAAGGTCGTAATCACGACGTTTGCACATGCTCATAGCTTCAATGTTTCAGATCTAGGTGAACACTCATAAATGAGATAGACAGACTTTTAGATCTATAAGCTACCGACTGCATCACAAACTCACACTGTTCATAAGCTCTGACTTCAAAATCTCTGTTCATATTGCAATAATGTTTTCGTCATGATCTCCCAGATTCAATGCCTCAACGATCTCTTCAGCGTATTCACCTCGGTGGGTTCCGTGCGCGCTGCGGCCATGCACTCCTCGATCGAGAAGACGTACACTGCTGAAGCTTGGGCCAGAGACATGTCGTCCACTGTTTGAGAACGCAGCCTGCAGGAGAGTATTTGTACTACACCTAAGTATGATAAAAAAAATTTCGAAAATCGTTTAAATATCTGGATTACTGAAAACGATGAAAATCTGACCTATCATTCCATCTCTTCTCTCGCCTCCTCTCTTCCTCCTCCTCATCATCCACTCCATAATCATCTCTGCTTCGTCTGCCACCATCTTCTCCATCTATTCCATCCACACTTCGCCGTCCCACTCGTCCAGCTCCTCCCCCTCCTCCACTCTCCTTCTTCCGCCCCACACGTCGAGCACTCGCTAGACACGAAGGACAGAAGACGATGCGCTTGATCAGCAGATCGCCATGGGAAGAGTGAACGAAGCGCGTGCCGATCGATGGGAACCTACAGTGAAGCGATAGTTCAGCTTTCATCAGGTGATTATTTCCTGACTGAGAAGTTTGTCGATCTGCCAAAGGGATTGTGATCGTGAGAAAGGAAAAAAAAACTAACCAATCTTCGAGGAGTGTATCGAGTAGATCTACAACGACAGCAAGAAGTCTCGTCTGGAGGTAGATGGCGCCAGGCGCCAGGACGTGGCGCGAGGGAAACGCGATGCTCACGCAGTGCGAACTGCCTAGCGCCAGACCCCTGTCAGGAAAAACTATTCGATGAGCATCGGTCTAATTTTCAGACGATCAGCCATGTGGTTTCGAGTAGCATCACAACTTCAAACATAGAAATTATTAGGCAATATTGCTATGTTGTCTTGAATGTGCCGAGTCATGAAAACTGTTCTAACATAAGCTATGAAGCAGTAATCACCTTGGGAGCACCCGTGAGCTATCCATAGCAAGGATTATCCATGACTGACCTCCATCGTCCTTCGCTGAATATCTGGCATGGCAGCGCGAGTGGATCGATATCTTCTGATGGATCGGCGTGCGGCAGCAGCTGCTTCAGCTGGAGCAGAACGCCGCCGTGTGATGATGTTAGCTGAAAGTGATCGAATTCGCTTCTTGATCATTCCTCACTGATCGCGTTATTGATACAGTACGCTTATCAGCTCCACGATGACCCCACAGCCATTCTCATACCTCCACGCCAGTCTTCCATATGCTCCACTTTGGCTTGTGCTCATCGGAGTTCTCGATGGATGCGAGAATCTCTCCGATCACTCTGCTCACATTCTCATCCGAAGCGAGGCGAGCGATCACTCGAGGCCACAGGCCTGTAATTCAGTCAAGTCCTGACCAGCTGGCTCGATCGAGTCATCTATTCCGTCATTTTCCAGAGCCCTGCTCCATATTCAAATGTATCCTACCGTATACAACTTCCCTCAGACTCACCATTGGGTATATAGCTCATAGCATAAATTCTATGGGGCGTGAGAGCAGAGTGATGGCTGGTTGAATGGTGCGTGTGGATTGTCGGGAGAGAGTGCGATGTCGACGGTGGCGAGGTCGAGGGATAGATCACTTTTGCATCCAGCTGAAGAGATTGATAAAGGCGTGTTTTTAGCTCTTTTCTTGCCCTTTGTCCACTTTGTCTATTTGAAAAGAAGCTCTTTTGTGAATCTTGAAAATGTGAAATGAAAAGATGAAGCTGAACCTCAACGAGATGCGTGGGATGGGCGGATCTGAGGAGGTATTCATCGGGCAGGAGAGAAGGGAGCAGGAGAAGTTGGGAGTGGCACGTGAGGGCGAGATGCGTTGCATGAAGGATGGGGAGGAGGTGAGAGCGCAGCGGCGACACTTCCGGCCTGACAATGATAAGAATATTGAGAAATACGGAACGTTAATACTCTATCAACCACTCGAACAAACTATACCCAACCTACCGAAACTCTAAACCATCACCTTTCTTCACATTTTCGCAGGTAATGTGGTAATCCCATGTGAATTTTGAAGAGTAGGACTACTGTGTCAAAATTGTTCGAACCTTAATTTTTATAGTCTCTAGAAACTGACAGCGTGGTGAGTAGTTGGGATGGAATTATGCCCGGCGGCCGGCCGTCGTCTCGCAGACTTAGCACTCGAGCCAGCGCATCTGCCAGCCACAGCGTATCCACTATCACTAACGATGGCAGCGAACAGTTCTGCAATCGATACGGTATCATTGATCAGTGAGTAGAGATGCAGATTGATCGAGAACGAGCAGGAGATGAGATTCCGTCAGACATGCGTGATCGCAACCCGCATAAACACCACCATTACCGCACACTATCCAATTTTTGACTTTCAACAATGGATACTGAAAATTCCAAAACGACGGAATTCGGCTCACCCTCCTTCCCGTTCCAAGCACGTGGTCTAAATGATATTGATCGTTCTCACCTGCACCCATATAATCTGGCCACAATCTCGCGCAAACGACAGCGAGCCTCGCAGTTCCACCTGCGATAAACTCTAGTACAGATAGACACCTCTGAACATCACCCGGGCGGGGTCCCATCTTTTTTTGGAGTTGCAATTGTCACGGCAGTTTCATCCGAGCAAGCTGACCTCATCCCTCAGCTTCCTGCCCAGTATGCTCTGCACACTCTTCGATATCATCCCCTGCACATCCTTCTCCTTGATCACTGCGTGGCGACCTTCACGACGCCGATCTTCAGCGAGATCTCGCAGTGCCTGAGAGAGGAGCATACTGTAGCTATGCTCTCACTTATTACGGTATCTTTAGTTTATCTCACAGTGTCCTACAACCAAAGAAGTTGTAAGCTGATCATATTAGCTGCTCACACCCCATCCCAAACACAAACGATTCTCATTGCTATGACATGGTTGCTGAATTCCTCGCTGTTCATTCAAGTGAGCTACCGATACACGGCAATTCAGAGCGCCATGAGATTTTCACCGTGGGAAATTCCCAATCAATAGTCAATCAATAGTCACACACTCTTCACTAGACACGCTCTTACACGCGTTTGCGTTGTGGGACCTCAAACACGCGTAAGAATGCGTTGTGGGACCTCAAACACGCGTAAGAATGCGTTGTGGGACCTCAAACACGCGTAAGAATGCATTGTGGGACCTCGAAAACACGCCTCTTTTTTGTGGTGCGGTCCCCCTAGCCTGTCCTTGGCGACTTTGCTCTATTCTGAATTGCCGTGCCGATACCATGACTGCCTATCATCCTCACATTAGTTGACGTGAAGAGAGAAGAGGAGACGGGAAGAAAGCACCCTACAAGACTAGTTCTAACGTTACGCATTCTCCGTTCTGTTTTGATACTACTATTCGGTACCTCTTTCCACCATCTAGAGATTTTATTCTCACCACGATTACTTTTGTTATGAGAACCATTTTCCCGTCATATCTCTGAGTTGTACAAATTCAATGAGTGTTGTCGCAGGTATCTACACTGCCACACGCTTCTCCAACAAAACACGCTAGTAGCGGACGATGTTTTTGCAAACGTAAGTTATGAAACTATTGGTCATAAAAGTTCGATGAACACACAGGAAAAGCCACGATTACCCGACAGCGCCATCCCCGCCTTTTTTATAGCGAATCTTGCCCGCATTCAGTCGAGCTGTATTCCAAACAAGCCAATATTACCGCCAACTGCAGTTTAGCTCAAGCTCAACACAAAAGATTTTACAAGAGGGTGTGGCATTGAGCAAAAGAGTTGTTCTCAGAGAAATCATCCCTCGTTTTGTGCACCAGTCACTACATCTTATTATAAACAACACGGAATGAAGCTACTTCAGTAACCGCATATTTGATGTTAAGTTCGATGATAGAAAGAGAGCTCTTCACTTTTGGATCTCCCCTTCAAGACCAACAAAACGTATGACTTTGGGAAATGTTGATCTTTCTCTTTCCTGGATGTGTGATTCAGCATCGGTGAGGTGGTAAACTGCACTTACTCGCAAGACTGCGACGTATGACGAGGGGATGAGCTGCGTGAGAACACCTTCCTTCCCTATCCGCGTCTCCTCCGCGCCCTTCACGATCGATGAAATTACAGTGCGGATATCGCTTCTAAAAAAGAACACTATGAAATTTAACCTCATTAGTTTTCTAGCTTGAGATGAACAGGTGAGAGTGACGATATACAATCTTCCCATGTATAATGCTTGAGGTGATGGATTATGCCCAACTCACTTGTTCTTGGCGGATATGAGCAGCACATCGAGGACACGCGGTAAGCCCATCTTGTCCGCATCCGGAATCATGAACCGCGCGCGGAACGCGGATTCGAGATCTTGCAGATGAGAGGAAGAGAAGCGCGATGGATTGGAGAGCACCTGGTCATCTCGGTCACTCATTGATCAGTGCTTCATTGCCATCTTCTATTTATTCTCACTCTCAATGCTAGTTCGAAACGAGCATAAAAAACGCACAGTGAAAATGGTCAAGATTTAATACGTTTACCAACACTTCAATTACAACCATTGAAAACTCGATTTCATCAATAAACGATATTTTTGCATTACTTTCCATAAGATGATGACAACCCAAGTTTTCTTCTATATTTTGAAAGAGGAACCTGCTCAATATGAGTAGCGACGATGATAACTGAAGCATTCGGAGCGCGAGTCTGTAATTCATCTGTGGCTGACCATAAATCTCGAAGAGCTCGGAAATGATGGGTTGTAGCGGAATATGCATTTCATTGGACGTTTCAGTCTCTACCGTTATTTAACTCTATTCGTGAAGCTCAAATACACACGGGGTTGCTTTTGTAATTTCGATCAGTTATAATTTCTCCCTATCACAAAGGAAAGATCGACAAAACATGTGAGAGAAGTAAGCGCTTCATGTTCCTTCTCCACTATGTGCCTACCTGGATGGCTAGCAGCCAGGTGTGGACAGTTGCAATCGCCGCTTCTCCGTCGCTGATCCGGATGACCACCACGTAGACGCCGCGACGGCACATTGCGTGCTCGTGCAGCGGCGCCAGCTCTGTCTGTAACCACACATCTTCATCATCCAAGATTACGGTAGCCGGGCAGAGATAATTGATTTCACCACTACTCGTTGATCTGGTCTCCCAAAGAAAACGCACACTGCCAACGGCATCCCAGACGGAGAAAGCGACAGAATCGGGGCGGATCTTCTTCGCCTGCAGGCGCACGTCGAATGTGCGAGCGCTCTTGCCTGAGCATCCATCAGTAATCACGACTTATTTAACAAGATTTTAGAGATAGAAATAGTCATGTACAGCAATCCATGGCATCTTCAGAGGACAAGGTGTTCAAGTCTGTTTTGAAGAGATATCACCTGTTGATCGATCACACGTCTTACAGATAGTTTTTACGAAAACTTACAACCAACTCGTCGCAAATTTGCGATGAACGATCTATGTGACTTTGTGTTTGAGAACTCCTTTGAGCGTGAATCACGTGAAAATCGTATACTGCTAGTAAGATGTCTGACCGATAATTAGATTCTTGGCAGCCCCTTCAGATCGTAGGCCATCAGCTATCGTCGATTTGCCGACGCCCGATGGCCCCACGATCACCAGACGCAGATGAGCGTGCGGCTTCGATCTGCGAGCCACTTCTCTATTTATCGAAAGTACCCGAAACTTATCGTCAACCCCCCACTGCGTAGAATCTATAGATATATATAGCTCTTTGGTACAGAAAAGAGATTATCAAAGGAATGCCAAAAGATACAGTGGGTAACTGCGATCAGCTCAATCATGGCTCAGAGGGTCGATGAAAATGGACCAACTCTTCTAGTATGCATCGTAGATGGGCGACGACATCGACCGTCTTGGTAGTGGGTGAGTTGACGATGGATGCGAGTGGCTCGGCCAGCGGGCAGTCCTTCAGTGAGAGCGACCAGAGGCGAGAGAGGAGACCAACTTCTGCTGGCAGACTGCTCAGCTGCGAACGATATCAACGTTTTTCTCAGTGCTCCACGAGATGCTTTCCACTACACTGTGTGTTGTTCCATCATGATCACAAAGAAAAGAGCAGAGACACGAAAATGGCAACCCATCTGGAACAATATTGTTCGATAAAAACTTACCGGATTCTCGGATAGCGAGAGCACGCAGAGCGATGGCAACTTGGGGAAGAGCATGGGAGGAATTGTCGTGATCGCATTCTGGCCCAGATCCAGGACGGAGAGAGATGGCACGATTACGATATCTTCTGCAAGCGCTCAGCTATTCTTCGATTCCTCCACCATCAATTAGAGAGGAGTTCTATAACGAAAGTGATGACTGATTACTGACTGATGACTAGTGTGCACGAGGTGAGATGATTATTAGCTAGATGGAGATTGCGCAGAGAGGAGAGAACGTTGTGGCGGCGGTGGCAGCATGTCTGCATTATGCTTATTTCGATACATTAGAACTTATTTTCGACGAGCATACCTAATGATTTTCAGGAGTTTCTAACGGCAAAAAAGAACAGATGAAAGCACCTCAGCCATAGGCTCTCCACGCGAGACGGAGAGAGCTCGCTGAGTTCGCACTGCTGACTTGGAGCGACTCCCTGTTAATCGCTTTCTTCTCATCTTTCTCTATTTCCCTCTCTCTTGAAAATATCTCTTCCAGCCCTCACTTTTCTTCCATCTATGATTTGTACAGTTTCGTTCACGAATTCCCTCTCCCTCTCTTGAAAATATTATTGTCTTCTATTATTGTCTTCTACCTATCTTCTACTCACTCTGCCTAGATGGTGGGCTGATCCGTCTGCCTTCCCTCAGTGCTCCACCGGCGCCAGCGCCAGCGCCCGCATGGCAGCCGCCCATCGGCGCATTCGGAGAGAACAGCTGACTCAGCACGTTGTGCGATGCATCCAAAGTCCTGGGGAGATATTAATCAGGTACTATAACGAACAGAGAGTTTACACGGATGCTTTCAACTCTCCCAAAAACCTAAAATCACTAAAAGTTTTCGACGAAAAAAAAGTTGTCTTTGTTCTATAATGCCATCTCCGCTCCGACAAAGCTACCGCCAAGTAGAGAGAAGAGAGAAAAGAGGACGAAAAGCGGAGCATTTCTTTTGCTTGTCGCGAAAAAGTTGTGAGAACGCATCTCCTTCCTCACCGGAGCATAGCAGGGAGCGCAGAGACGGCGCAGATGGTCGTCAGCTGATTGTGTGAGAGCGAGAGCGTCTGCAGACGCGGGCAGACGCATGCGAGGCACGTGGGCGGCAGCACGAACTGATGATGATAATATTGGACATAGAGAGCGGGCACACGCTTTCATTCAGTCATTCACACCAGCGCTCTTCGAGAGTAATATTTTCACTGATTTATTGCTCATTATTTCCTTTCTGAACAAATCAACCTTGCACTAAAATAACCTCCTCTCACATTCGCTGAACTGTTGCCAACATGCCAAACAATGTCGGAAGATATGGACGATCAGAAACTAACCTTATTATTGCTGATATTGAGTGTAACGAGGCTGGACGGCGCAGGCCCGCTGCCGGGCAGCAGAAGAAGCTCGCCTCCGGGCCCGCGCTCACCGACTCCGCCCACTCCACTCATCATCGCTCCATCTTCATCTTCTTCCACATTCAGCACGGCTATTTCGTCTTGCCAGATGCTACGGCGACGCAGACGTGTTGAAGTGGACGAGTTTGCGACACCCTGTAGAGATACTGGTACTGTACTAAATTTGGGACTTGCTACCGTAGTCAAACACACCCATCCCTCGTGAGTACAGTTACCCCAATGAAAAAAAGTACCGCGTGTCTGGGTGAAGAGTGTCGCTCAGTTCGCTGTGGCGAGTGATGATGGGGCGCAGTCGCTGGTGCTCCTGATCAGATGAATTATCGATAGGACGACTAGGTAGTATCGATAACTGACCAGGGTTGGCGCTATCGCCGCTCTCTTCGCCCAGATGCCTATTCCTATTCGTCCTGGATGCAGAAGGCAGCGATGCGAGCTCATTGTGCGATGCATTCAACTCCTGCAACCCATCTATCGTTTATCAACTGAAATTTTAATGAGCATACAATAGAAACTCTTCGATAGGTATGTATACCGTAATCTAATTCAACACTTACTTTCAGAGATGAGCAAGTCCATATGTTATCAGGCAGCATCTTGATCTGATTGTGAGAGATATCAAGGAGTGATAGCGTGGGAAGATGGACGAGGAGGCCAGATGGGATGGCGGTGAGGGCGTTGTCCTTGAGGATCAGCTGTTCGAGGAGGCTGCAGTAGATGGCTGAGGGGGAAGAGGGCACATCAATCTGAAAAAAAGTTATTCTGTTCAAAAAAGCGAAAATGTTGAGCATGTTCTTTCGTGCATCACCCTCTACACATCCTTGGACAGAGCTCAATCGAAGCTAATGCATCTTTTGCGTGTACAGAAAATCAATATTGACCTGGCCAATTTTATTGGAAGCAAGATTGAGTACTCGGAGTGACGTCATCATCCACACGAGCGATGGGAACATTGTGAAGGAATTGTTCGATAGATCGATGCGCGTGATTGCTGAGTTTTTTGTTTGTTTGCACTTGAGGCATTCCATATCACCACTGACTTTCACATTTTTGAAAAAACTACAAAAAAACTTTCAGAACACGTCTCACCTGCACACGCAAGTCTCGTCGTCCTCAGTCTCGTATTGATCTGCAGTGCAGCAGATGAGATCCACTCGCTGAGCAGCCGATCGAGGCATGCAGAGGCCCACTGCAGCTGGACGGCCTTCGATGGACAGAGAGAAGAAGGAAGCAGCGACTCGCCCAATTGAACCTGACACGCAATAATTTCGCCGAAAATTTCATGAGGCACAAAATGAATCTCTGCAAAAACTACGCAAGTAAAATATGAAACAAAAACCTTTCTCCATCGGCGTATTGGAAATACTAACCTGCCCCAAATCAACGTTCCTCTTATTGACGCGATATTCAGCGTCTGGAAATGCGAGTCGTGAGAGCAGCAGCCGCGCGATCGATTCTCTCCGCACGTCGCCGCTGCCGCTCCGCTTGACCGCGACGCGGAGCGCGCGATTATCGATATCGATAGCACCTTTCTCCAGAATCAGTTGCACTACCTGCAATAGATCTTCATTCTCCCTCCCCCCTTTCTCTCTCCAGTTAGCTACCGTACCTCGATTGCATTCGCTCTGGTCGCTTCGAGCAGCGCTCCAGATCCGACAGCGCGCGTCTCCGCTTCAGAGAGCACCGCGAGCGGAAGATTGACGTCAGCGCCATGAGCGAGCAGCATTCTGCATCATTCTCCATTTTATTTCTTCGTGTGCTCATCATACAAATATCTCTGGAATTAATAAGCGTGCATGTATTTTGTGTGTCTTCTCAAGAAGAGCTGACAATGAGTGTGCGGAACTCTCATTCAATTCGAAAGAGGGTGGAAAACGCACGATATGATAGGAAGTGATTGATTGAATGCAGCGATCATGAGTGGCGTCTTGCCCTTCGAGCAGTAGACGTCCACGATAAACGGACAGCGAACTGCGCCCGATTCTGTTGCTACTGTGAACTGCAATACTCCATTCTGATGAATCTCTCTCGATGCTCAAAACTTTCACACTATCAGTGCTCATATGAGAGCGATTGTGTAAGGATTCGCACAACCCTGGCACAAAATTTCCCGATCTTCGACTTTCACGGTCAAATCAGGACCACATGATCGCCATTCGACGAGGAAAGAAATGATGTACTTTTCAGTTTTTCAGACACTCCTTTCGGTGCACAGGTGACTGGATACGTTTTGCACATTCTTATTTATAACTCTACTAGTAGTGGTGCAATTGTAACGAAAATTGGAGAGCATAGTAAACAGAACACGGTGATAATTTTTGTAATTGGTTCTGAGTCGGTGGGTGCTCGCCTTCAATGATTTCCGGCTCCACTATTTCGGAAAATCTGCACTAAAAGCCCCAGGGCAAACAGGGGCGATAATTTTTTTGGATGGGGTGAAACTTCAACATTTGGCGATTCAGGAAAACTAGGTCTCGACTGTAGAATCCCAGAGAATCGTATACATCGTACCTCTTGAAAATGAAATGTCTCTGTTTTCGAACTCCGAACTTGTTTGTGGGCTCAAGTTTTCCGAACCAGTTCTGTACTACTCTCTGAAAAGAACAAGAAATAGCTTCAGAGGCGGTTGTTTGCAGGTTGAGAAAAATAAAACTGTTTCTGGGAAAGAGTAGATGTGGAGCAGTTTTCGTACTAGCGTGAAACACCTCAAAAATGAACTCCAGAGGCTATTCTTTTTGCATGCCACAGGAAAGTACAAAACTGATTCCCAAAAGTTTGTGCCCACAAACAATTTCACACAGAGAGTAGTACAGAACTGGTTCGGAAAACTCGAGCCCACAAACAGGTTCTAAGTTCGAAGGCAGAGACATCTCATTTTCAAGAGGTACGATGTATACGATTCTCTGGGATTCTACAGTCGAGACCTAGTTTTCCTGAATCGCCAAATGTTGAAGTTTCACCCCATCCAAAAAAATTAACGCCCCCGTTTGTCCTGGGGCTTTTAGTGCAGATTTTCCGAAACAGTGGAGCCGGAAATCATTGAAGGCGAGCACCCACCGACTCAGGACCAGTTAGAAAAATGATCGCCGTATTCTGTTTACTATGCTCTCCAATTTTCGTAACAATTGCACCACTACTAGTAGAGTTATAAGTAAGAATGTGCAAAACGTATCCAGTCACCTGTGCACCGAAAGGAGTGTCTGGAAAAACTGAAAAGTACATCATTTCATTCCTCGTCGAATGGCGATCATGTGGTCCTGATTTGACCGTGAAAGTCGAAGATCGGGAAATTTTGTGCCGCAAAACCGTGATTCTTGCGAATC
>CAVOJK010000261.1:0-21988 GCA_963695495.1 Hololepta plana | reverse complement strand
GCACACACCCGACACATGGTGGCGTAGGAGTGGAATTTGTTTCAATGTCCCAGCAACGGAGGATATCTACCACTCGCCTCAGGAACTCCCTATCCATATGAACTGGATTTCTGTATTTTTTGTTTGCTACTTCCCATTTTCGTTCAATTTGGCTCCCAAAACTTGTTTCCGAACATTCGGGCGGATTCCTCGTACCAGTTTGCTTCATTTTGGTTGATTGTCGCTCGAAAACAGAGAAACCCGAACTTCAACAGATGTGATGTACATTTTTCTAAAGGTTCCAGAAATGGAGACTTAGTTTTCTGGAATCGTCAAAATCTGAACTTCAGTTCCATAAAAAAAATTATCGCCACCGTTCACCTCAAGTTTTTCATTCAAGTTGTTAAAAAACTATCTGACAAATAACCGATAAAGACGCGCACCTATTTAAAGGATCGGGCACCCCCTCACTCATGACAGGTGAAGGAGCCAGCTGTTAGGATAGTGCTCTATTCGACAACACAAGGAACCTCTACAGAAAGAGAAAGAAGCTGTCACTAGGAGAGAATGAGAAAGAAAAATTGTGGTGTTCGCCTAGATGAAGTTTTGCATACGTCGCTTTTGAATGCAAACCACAGTAGCCATGCACCACCCTTTAAAGAAGTGCTGGGAGCTGGAGCCATCATTTCCATCCGGTCATTTCCCCTAGTGTAGGATCCTCGCTCGCATCTCCAAAAATGAAAGCAAGAAAGCGCGCGCAATCTTGTTGTTCTAACCCTTCACGCACACTCTCTCCCTCTCTCTACTCTCTCCCTTCCCTGCCTGTCACGTCAACTGTGTGGCACGAATAGGAGAGAAATCCTTGTCGCCAGCCGTTCTCTTGGGCAAAAGGAGTACGGGAGAGCGCGCGTTTTGTAACTTTTTGTATAAATTTTATTTTTAAAAATAGTTTCCGTCATTCTACTCGTTGCTCCCAAGCATCTAAAACTATGTCGAGAACATTCACACGAAGATACAGCTCTCAGTACTTCTTTAATAAACTTGATCAACGTATTGTGTTCACTCTGTACCCCAAGTTTCATGTTGATTGTACTATGGGAAGGTGAGGTTTGACCGTAAACATGAAAAACTGATAACCTGTGCGCCTGAAAATATTTTTTTGAGAAATGAAAAGTACATCAATCTATATGAGAGCATTTCTGAGAGAATCGAACACTTTCAGACTAATTGCGACATAGAATTTTTTTATTTTTTATCGACTTGAAAAGTTGACCATAGGTAAATCATACCCGTAGAAAACGATGAGCAAAGTTTCAGAGCTCTAGGAAAATTGGTTACAGAGTTACAGTAACTTGAATGAAGGTGCTCAAAAGTGCCTGTAATGACCAGGGCTCGCACAAATCAACATAACTCAAGAAATAATGAAGCGATTGACAAAAGGTTTTTTTTGTTCGATAGAGAAATCATGTGGGCACGTTTTTTATCTTGTTGAGAATTTTTTCATGTGTCGTTGATGAGTAAATATTTTTTGAAGTCAAATTTTTTTGTGGCTTGGAACAAAATATATCGCAGAAACCGCTACGGCAGAAATGTAGAGCGTGAAATTCTGTGCAAGACCGTAGGAACCATCTACCGGGAGAATACCGTTAAACGGAGAAAATCTCGAAAAAGTGACAAAATCGACGAAAAATGAGTAAAAATGAACTTTCAGCTCTCATAAGTCAGGACTGAGTAGACTTAGAAGAACCAAATTGCACAGTAATGTTTGCCATCAAACACTGAACCGTTTGATATACAACACAATGGGTTTTGAGAAAAAACGTTTTTCGATTTTTCGGTTGCCAGCTCCAGAAACCCGAAAATCCATTTATCGCAAACATGGCGCATACTGAAACGTAGAACCAAGATTTCTCCACAACATTTCATTATGCAGCATTTCTGGGAATGTCGTTTAACCGCGAAAGGCAGAAAACACCAACTAAACCGATGAGAAATACAGGGAACCGGTTTTTCGGTTCCCATAACTTCTCACGTTGATGACTTGTAAGATTCAAAATACACAGTTTTGATGTGGCTGAAGCGTTGGAATGTTTGATATACAACAAGATGGGTTTGGAGAGGATATGCAATGAATCCGTTTCCGGATTTTCAGAGCTGAAATCCGGAAAATCCGAAAACTTTTTCATGCAAAACCCATCTTGCTGTATATCAAACAACTCAGCGCCTCAGCCACATCAAAACTGTGTATTTTGAACCTTACAAGTCATCAACGTGAGAAGTTATGGAAACCGAAAAACCGGTTTCACATATTTTCTATCGGTTTTCGTGAGTGTTCTGTGATTTTCGCAGTTTAACGAAATTCCCGTGAATGACGCATATTGAAATGATGTGGAGGGATCCTGGTTCTACGTTTGAGCGTGTGCGATGTTTGCGATAAATGGATTTTCGGTTTCTGGAGCTGGCAACCGGAAAAATCGAAAAACTTTTTTTCTCAAAACCCATTGTGTTGTATATCAAACGGTTCAGTGTTTGATGGCAAACATTACTGTGCAATTTGGTTCTTCTAAGTCTACTCAGTCCTGACTTATGAGAGCTGAAAGTTCATTTTTACTCATTTTTCGTCGATTTTGTCACTTTTTGACCACAGAATTTCACGCTCTACATTTCTGCCGTAGCGGTTTCTGCGATATATTTCGTTCCGAGCCACAAAAAAATTTGACTTCAAAAAATATTTACTCATCAACGACACATGAAAAAATTTTCAACAAGATAAAAAACGTGCTCACATGATTTCTCTATCGAACAAAAAAACCTTTTGTCAATCGCTTCATTATTTCTTAAGTTATGTTGATTTGTGCGAGCCCTGGTCATTAGAGACACTTTTGAGCACCTTCATTCAAGATACTGTAACTCTGTAACCAATTCTCCTAGAGCTCTGAAACTTTGCTCATCGTTTTCTACGGGTATGATTTACCTATCGTCAACTTTTCAAGTCGATAAAAAATAAAAAAAATCTATGTCGCACCGAGTTTGATTCTCTCAGAAATGCTCTCATATAATCCCTGTCACATAGAGATCATGTGGACGTAGTTCCATCGTGCAACTCTAAAGTTGAGTTTTTTCTGTGCCAGAGTGTTGCAAAGCCTTACATGATCGCGCTCATGAATATCTGTAACATCGAGTAGCTTGAAAAACGATGAACGATTTGTTTCAGATTGTGTGTTGTCTGTTAGAATTATATCTCTCAAAAAAGAGAGATTTTGATTCATAACTTTGCCACTCTCCTTCAGTTCAGAAGCTATTCCTTCTGGAACTTACTTTCGTCTCTCGGAGCTTTCACGATGTCCGTCGAGATTTCGAACTAACTTCCGTAAATTGTGTTTATGAATGATGAATCTCTATCGTTCATTTTGCACGACACCCCAGCGTGGAACTGCTCTCTCCCGATTCCATTGCGATAAGCAGCTTATGAGAAACTCCTACTATCTTTTTTCAAGTTTTGTTATTATTAATTTTGCTCGCGCTCTGAATATCCATGAGAAACTCAAAAATAGCAGTTCCGATAACAGCTACATTTTCCACCAAATTATGGACTCCTTCTCACGTTCAATAAGACAACACACTCAGAGTCTGAGCCTTATGAGTTCGTTTCAATTTTCGTCTCATGTCCTCCCATCTCTCTCTATCGCAACCAGGCCAGCTGCTGGGAGTAGCGTAATTAGTGCTTTATCTCGCCTCAACAGCTAAGGATATCAGTCTTTCTGACCGAGCATAGTGCATGAATCACATTATGCTTTCACGTCTAGTCTTCACTCCGGATTATCGATGATGTTCGGTATTCTACAAATTGCTCTTCACGGTAAGTTCTCATTCCAGATTGTTTCACTTCTCAAGAACACAAAAAATCCAACAGTGCTCTCATACATTCTCAATATTTTGACCTTATTCCTCATTTTAACGAAATCTCGTTCGGCTCTTGGAAATTATCGATTCATACTAGCTAGTTTTTCCTTGACGAATATTTTTCTGACAACGCTCATGTTAGTGTTCGATCCGGTCAGTCTCTCCTTTCCTCCAAACTGTCCACTCGGCTCTTTCAACAAAAGAGTCCCGCAGATGTGTACAGTAGTTGAGGGCATCTACATGTTCTTCTACAGAAAACAAATTGTGACCCATGGTTGGATCACTTCGATTGCATCTACACTGTATACTCAGGTGAATTGTAGTTTTCGAGGTACGTAATGTGAGGTGATGAGGAATCAAACGAAATCATTCAACTTTGCAGTCTCTGTTCGGGATTGCTCATGGCTTCGCATATCGAGCGTCTATCGTTACTACGTTGGTGTTTATCATGTTTAAGCAGTAAATTGTTTCTGCGGCAAGAAATTATTGATCAAGTTCTATCAGATTCAATCGATCAGTGAGGAAGAGCGCTTCCTGTTTCGTGGCAACTTTGATATCCGTTATCGTTCTCGAGTGTCTCCTGGCGCAGCTGAATGATTGTGAGCTGTTGGAAGCTTCGGGAGTAATACGCGAATACGCTGTTAGAGCTCACTCCGTTGTGTTGCCAAACAATAGAGTCTGGCTAATCTATTTTCGCTCAAAGATACAGCTTGCAGATCTTCTCATGCACCCATCACTGACTCTGCTGATGCGTATTCCGGAAGAAAAGTTACACACGTTCGGACTCCTAGATGGTGATACAAATCAGATTCACAAGAGAGTCAACGGTTACGCTGTGTGGGTGAGTTTTGTGTCCAATTTTTTTGAATTTGAATCGCTTTATCAATCCTGTATACAAAGTATACGATGTGTGCTAGAGCGCAACAATCGGATGAGCGAGGTGGCTGTGTCTGTTAGGATGTGCGGTTTGTGTTATGCGCTACAAGAAAAACGGTATGAGATATGATGTGGATAGTCGCAACAGCATTATCTTCTCCGATGAAAAAACTCGGCGCGGCGCAGCTTCCATAACGTTGTTGACATAGGCCATAGATCAGAGGTACCTTTGTGTCTAAAGTTCTAAAAAAATATTCTGTGATTTTTTGCTGGCTTTATATTGTGGCCCGCGCGCAGCGCGGGCCTTGATTTGGTTACTCAAAGGCCAAGTTGGGAACCAGTTTTCTGGGAACCTATGTCAAACTGTTCGAAAAGTTCTGAATTTTTGATATGTTGTCAGGAACCCTGTTAAGTAAATCTCCTGAAAAAATCACGAAAAAATATTGAGTTTGAGAAAAATTACGAAATTTTTAGTTTTCACTTTTGTTGCGTTTTCGTTCACCTCCTTCTCCTCCGTTTTAGCAGTACGAAATGGAACTCTAGTACGGACCGGAGCCGTCAACTAGTTCAACTTTGGCAAAGTGCCAAAATTCATCTTTTTTCGCTTCAAATCTGCTAATTTTCGAATTTTTCCCATTTTTTCGTTGTCCTACAATGATAAAAAAAGTAGGGATGGTCACTACTGATTACTCATCAATTTACCGTAATACAGGTACGGTAGCTTACCTGTGAACCATCGCTACCGTAACCCATTTTACATGAATACTTAGATTTCAGCTCAGAGTGGTCCTACAATGATGAAACTTGGTAAGGATCATAACTACTGAGTACTCATCAAACTACCATAATACAGGTATGGTAGCTTACCTGTGAAACGTCGCTACCGTAACCCAATTCACATGAATACTCAGATTTCAGCTCAGAGTGGTCCTACAATGATGAAACTTGGTAAGGATCATCACTACTGAGTACTCATCAAACTACCGTAATACAGGTATGGTAGCTTACCTGTGAAACGTCGCTACCGTAACCCAATTCACATGAATACTCAGATTTCAGCTCAGAGTGGTCCTACAATGATGAAACTTGGTAGGATCATCACTACTGAGTACTCATCAAACTACCGTAATACAGGTATGGTAGCTTACCTGTGAAACGTCGCTACCGTAACCCAATTCACATGAATACTTAGATTCCAGCTCAGAGTGGTCTCACAATGATGAAACTTGGTGAAGATCATCACTACTGAGTACTCATCAAACTGTAGTAATACAGGTATAGTAGCTTACCTGTGAACCGTCGCTACCGTAACCCAATTCACATGAAAACTTAGATTTCAGCTCAGAGTGGTCCTACAATGATGAAACTTGGTAAGGATCATCACTACTGAGTACTCATCAAACTGTAGTAATACAGGTACGATAGCGGTTGTAAACCATCGCTACCATAACCCAAAACACCGAAAAGTTCTATTTCCGGATCAGAATTCTTGTAGAAGTATGGAACTCAGTAGGGATGATTACCGGTGATCATTTCTCATGTAAGGTGACTCGAACAGAAAGTCACACAGACACTGTTGGTAACAACAACCTTTCAGGTTTTCGGTAGGGAATATTTCTAGAGTGAAATATCTTGGTAGAGATAATGGCTGATGATCTTATAAAATGATGTATCATGCTTACCGTAATACGGTAGTTCTACCACAACATTTTTTCGCTATCATGAATCAATAAACTTTGTAGTATGAAGTCAACTTCGGGTTAATCCCAATAAGGTTGTGAATGATCATTACTGATTATTTGTCGTCCTGCAGTAGCTCACCGTTGAGTGAGATTCATGTTCGCGAACCGGAGAGGCAGGTGCTCAAGTTTCTTAGAAATGATAAATAATACCGATCGTTCATCACTTCAGGGCGATTCAAGTCTAGTAGTTTAGCTGTTTGGTTTTTCCTGAGTTCTCGAAAATTCGCCAGAGCGAATTCCGAAAAGTTATGAGATCTCTGAAAAGTGGGCTGTGCAACGGGTTTCTTGATTTGGTTTACGTCGCTTGGAGTTTTTATTTATAGAAACAGTTTACAGTTGACCCTAGTGAAAAAAGAAATGTGGTGAGATATTCGAGAAATCGATTTGGTGAATTTTCGCGTATTGCAGGGAGTATAGGAAAGATTCGAGATCTACAGAATTTGATTTGGAAATTCTCATTTCTCAAACCAAATCATGCATTTGAGTGACAGGAAGAACTCGATGAACAAATGTCTGCAGTAATTTTGTGAATTGATTTGAGAGAAAAAACGATGACTCAATTTTTACTTGTTCATCGGGACAATGATTGCTAAATCGACTGCAATGGAGATAGAAAATATCCCTGACTCAAATGCATGATTTGGTTTGAGAAATGGGAATTTCCAAATCAAATTCTGTAGATCTCGAATCTTTCCTATACTCCCTGCAATACGCGAAAATTCACCAAATCGATTTCTCGAATATCTCACCACATTTCTTTTTTCACTAGGGTCAACTGTAAACTGTTTCTATAAATAAAAACTCCAAGCGACGTAAACCAAATCAAGAAACCCGTTGCACAGCCCACTTTTCAGAGATTACTGATTAGCTCCTTGTTATGATGACGTCAAAATCACGTGAAAGACGACTAATTGAAGGATGCGGAGGATAAGCTGCTCCCACTGGGTGTCGTCTCTCTCGCCGGCTGCTCTCTCGTCGTCGCTTCGGCATACTCACTCATAATCATTGCGTCGTCCAAAATTGTATGGTAAGCTTCAGTCCAACGAGACGAGATGTTTGGTGTAAAAGGCTGTCCATCGAACGGAGAGCAGAAGAAGAACTAATTCTCGAAAATACTATACTGAAGGTATCTGCAAACGATCACGCTCTCTGGTGGAGCTGCGTCGTTACAACGCACACTTTTCAAAGCACTAGTGATACAGGTTCCGAGATTCTAGATTCCAAAGCCTGCTGTCAAACAATTTTATTTGCTAATGCTCATTACGGCTCTCAACAAAATTGGGCACAAACGAGTTAGATCGAACTCGTTGTAGTTGGCACTGCCCACATGCATCATGATGGTGCCGGTAGTAGCGCTCAATCTCATGACACTGGGCAAACGACTCAATTCTCCAACGGACTCAGCGATCGGTCTACTCTACATTTATCCAATAGGTGAGCGATCATTTTCCACATTTCCCACATTTTCTCCTGTATCCATGAGATCATTTACTTTCCAGTTGATTCATTCATCACAATTTGGTTTATAAAAGACTATCGCGTAGTAGTTCTGCGATGGCTCTCTGTCCCTTGCAAGTTTCTCGGTATGAGTGGAGCATCAACCGACTGAGCTAGGGAAATCTTCAAGGTATCTCGTGTCTGCGAGGCTCTACTCCAGTTGTACCGCAGATTACTTTTGTGAGTACCCGCACACTATGAGCCGTTGCTCCGTGCCAAAAGTTTTGCGGAGCAATGGTTCATTAATTGTCTTCTCCTTAGCGATACTCTTCTCCAATACGAATCTTTTCAGACTTCCGCAATAACGTTCACCGTCCAGAAAACATCGAGTTACTGATAGACTCGAGCAGTTGCTCGAATAGTCTCTGCTTCTTGACAAATCACATATCTTTGCATAATACATGTTACATGTGATAAATTCATCATCTCTGCAGAACCGTGACCAGAAGTAGAAGCGTGTTATGACATTTTTGCTATTGTGGTTCAACTAAGCCACCTCGGCTAGTCCGAGTGAAACTGGACTGCGCTTGAACACCTCATGCCTGCAATGAGTTCCAGTTACAGAGATCGGTGGGAATAGTCGAAGAGTCGGCACCTCAAAGTTTTTGCGAAAAACAGCATAACGTAGATTGGTGAGAGAGCATGAATGTCGTACACAATCAATGTTGTCTTGAAAGGATAGGGTGTTCAGCGTTCTTACAATTTGGGAAATGGTAACTGAGAAAATGGTTATACACTGCGCGTCATAAAGATAGGACAGGGTCAATTTTTCCAACTTTTCTCAAGAACGCAGTGTCTGATTTGGATGCTAATGCCTTGTATCTTTTCTTCTCCGCCGATAACTGTTATCTTAGAAGTGAGACCATTTCATGTTGCTTCTGTACGGGAAGATAAAAGAAAACTTGAAAATCAGGTGCGTCATATTGATAGGACATGTCAACTTTCTAATAGTTTTTCTGCAGATAATAAATCTCTCTGATCTCAAATCCATATGAATACTGAAGTTTCCATTCCAGCATGTTGTGCAATTGTATTCTATACCAAATTTGAATCGATCAGACCTATCTGGCAAATGAAGAACTATTATTTCCATCACACTTTTCAAAGCGCGAAGGAAAGTTTCGATTCTCGTTTCTGTGTACAGTAACCAGGATGGCAATGCATAAAAACAAATGAAGGCGTCTGTGAGCTAAAATGAGTAAACTATCTGAAAATTAAATGGATGAAACTACCCATAGCAAAAAAAATGTTTTTTTCTGGAGCAGGAAGACATGACTTTGATAGGTTTGAGATTTTTTTTCAGAGTTATAAGGATGTTCCGTCTCACTTTGTGTACTGTGCATCATTTGTGTGAACATGTCCAATTTTTCTGAGGTAGTTCCAGAACCATGTCTGCCCATAGGGATGGCTCCGCGAAAGACAACGGTTTTCCGCAAACGTCAATTTTGTAGTCTGGTTTCGACGTGCTGCGTGAAGACTTCATCTCCAACCGAAAACATAATCATGAATGTTTTTTAGATGTCAGTTCCCCTAATGATTATTTATCATAAATGGAATTGATTGTTTCAGTTGCAAAGTTCATATTTAAAATATCGATAGAGAGCAGTAATTTTTGAACATTTGCGAAAAATTGATCAATTGGTAATGTCATAAATCTCGAAAATCAGAGGCGTTTCAGGCATCACAGTTGATGAATTCACAGTTGCGAGGCAATTTCTCGCAAAAAAGGGCTGAAATGACCCTATTTGAGAGTTCCGATATTCCGAAAGAGTCAAACTCAGTTTATTCTGGTCACACATACGGTTTTTTGAGGAGAGTATGGCCTTATAAGGGCAAATACAGATTTTCGTTTGTACAATCTGACGTAAGAAATTGAGAAAATTCCTAGAACAGTGTTTAGTAACCTTACCCACTATGAAAAATATTTCCTAGATGTTTTATCGAATGGAGAGAAACCTGGATCGAAAAAATCTATTTTTTATTTTTCTATAGCGCCTCAAGATCTAACTTCAGTGGTGCGCAGAGACCACTAACATGTTGTTCAGATGAAATTATCCACACTCAGAACAAATACGAATGTCACCTTTTATAGATGTGTTTGGCGTAAAAAATCGACATGTCCTATCAATATGACGCACCTGATTTTCATGTTTTATTTTCTCTTCCGTACAGAAGCAAGATGAAATGGTCTCACTTCTAAGATAACAGTTATCGGCGGAGAAGAAAAGATACAAGGCATTAGCATCCAATTCAGACCCTCTGTTCTAGAGAAAAGTTGGGAATTTGACCCTGTCCTATCATTATGACGCGCAGTGTAGGTGATATGGCGAATACAGAAGTCGATTGTGGTGACTCGAGCTCTCGAGTGGGAAGCGCGAAATCTACTCACCTTCATCACAACAAGTAAAACCGTATCAGGATTATCGTATTCTGCATAGTAGGCATACATTGTAACAAATGCCAATAAAGAAGAAGTCGACGCGAAGAGCGCTGTTGCCACGGCGAGGACCTGGATATGGCATCTATTTTTGAGTCTAGTCAATGTCGATCCCAAGTTTCAAAAGTGAGTGAACGACTAACAAGTTTGCAATTTCAGTGACCGCGGTCCGTATAGTTGATTGTGAGTGCGTTGAGTTTATTTTTAGGATTTCAACTCTTTTCGATCTTGTGTTTTCTATAGTTGAGTATTCTGACACTAGAACGTATCAACAAACTGGTAAACATACAAAAAACATTGAAGATTTAATGACCTGATCCCTGTAAAGTGGGCAGTACAACGGGTTTCTTGATTTGGTCTACGCCGCTTGGAGTTTATTTTTAAAAACAGTTCACAGTTGACCCTAGTGCATTCAAAGTGTGAAAAAAGTAATGTAGTGAGATCTTCGAAAAGTTGATTTGGTGAATTATTGCATAAAGCAGGGAGTGTAAGAAAGGTTCGAGATCTGCGGAATTTGATTTGGAAATTCCCATTTCTCAAACCAAATCATGCATTCAAGTCAGGCATATTTTCTATCTCCATTGCATTCGATTTTGCGATTATCGTCCCGATAAACAAGTACAGTAGCGGCCATAAATATATTGTATTTTGGTTTTTCGACTACAACTTTTTTCAAACTCATCGAATCGATCTGAAACTTGGCAATTCGTTTTTTCATGTCGTTTTACAAAATTATTTCATAACCGGAGCGTTGCCAGATCATCCCAAGTCGAGAACTGATTTAAAATAACAGAGTTACAAAAGGGTCCAAAATGAGGGTTTTTCTGTAACCTCTTCCTGGTTGACGTGGGTTCAGGCCATCAAGATCCTTTAGTGAAATAAACATTCCTTGAAAAAATTTCAACAAGAAAAAAATGCTAGAAAAATCTCATACCCGCGAACGGGTGACCCAGGTATTCCGAAACGCAGCGAACTTGACGATGCAGACTGCGGTAGATTGCGAAGCCGCCAGACGTTCTGGGCACTTCCAAATATGTTGAAACGTTGTTACATTTCATCAAAATGAGAAAGCGAAAAAAATTAGGTCTTCCCAAACATTTTTCATGGTAGCCATCGTTTGTTATTGACCAGCGAAATTTGGGTGGTGTCGCAGTCTTATCGATTGGCGACGTCTCTCGAGTGGTCAGATAGAGATAAAAGCTCTATCTAGTTTGATAAATTATGAGCACGAATAGGTTGAATTGTAGTTTTTTTAAAAATGACATGGGAAACACATACGACTGACACAGAGGCATTCATAGATGATGGCCTCGTCACCTGAACACCCGTGCTCGAAGAATGATCACCTCGGGATTCCGCCGTGGACAATATGGCAATGTCAACACTCGATATCGTAAAAAAGAACATTTTCAAAATTATAATACTCATATTGACTATTGGGAACCACTCTAAGCGTTCCTGGTGGGCGATACACTCAACCCATTGGTGACTGTTTCTGCGGTTATGGTCATTACCTCATATTTCTGCGATAAGGGAACTTCAATTCATCTGGTTTTCTCTCAAAAATGTGTGTTGAGACCCTCAGTGTATTTTCAGACTGCAAAAAAAGAGATCACAAGCAAATTGATGCCAGAGGCAGACACAAAACCAACGATACTGCGACACCACCCAAATGTCGCTGCTCAATAAGAATCGATAGCGACCGTGAAAAATGTTCGAAAGACCTAATTTTCTTCGTTATTTCATTTTGATAAAATAAAACAACGTTTCAACATATTTGGAAGTGCCCAGAACATCTGGCGGCTTCACAATCGACCGCGGTCTGCATCGTCAAGTTCGCTGCGTTTCGGGATACCTGGGTCACCCGTTTGCGGGTATGAGATTTTTCTAGCAATTTTTTTCTTGTTGCAAATTCTTCAAGGATTGTTTATTCTACTATAGGATCTTGATGGCCCGAACCCACGTCAACCCGGAAGAGGTTGTAGAGAAACCCTCATTTTGGACCATTATGTAACTCTGTTATTTTTACTCAGTTCTCGACTTGGGATGATCTGGCAACGCTCCGGTTATGAAATAATTTTGTAAAACGACATGAAAAAACATATTGCCAAGTTTCAGATCGATTCGATGAGTTTGAAAAGAGTTGTAGTCGAAAAACCAAAATACAATATATTTATGGCCGCTACTGTATAAGTTGAGCCATTACTTTTACAAACATTTTCTCTCGAATCAATTCACAAAATTACTGCTGACATTTGTTCATCGCGCTCTTCTTGTCACTCAGAATGCATGATTTGGTTTGAGAAATGGGAATTTCCAAATTAAATTCCGCAGATCTCGAACCTTTCCTACACTCCCTGCTTTATGCAATAATTCACCAAATCAACTTTTCGAAGATCTCACTACACTACTTTTTTCACACTTTGAATGCACTAGGGTCAACTGTGAACTGTTTCTAAAAATAAACTTCAAGCGCCGTAGACCAAATCAAGAAACCCGTTGCACTGCCCACTTTACAGGGATCTCACAACTTTTTGAATTTCGCTCTGACGAATTTTCGAGAACCCAGAGAAACGAAACAGCTAAACTACTGGACTTGAATTGCACTGAAGTGATGGACGATCGGTATTACTTATAATTTCTACGAAACTTGAGCACCTGCCTCCCCGGTTCGCGAACATGAATCTCACTCAACGGTGAGCTACTGTAGGACGACAAATAATCAGTAATGATTATTCACAATCTTATTGGGATTAACCCGAAGTTGGCTTCGTACTACAAAGTTTATTGATTCATGATAGCGAAAATATGTTCTGAAAGAACTACTGTATCACAGTAGCATGATGCATCATTTTATAAGATTAATAGCCCTCATCTCTACCAAGATATTTCTCTCTAGAAATATTCCCAACCGAAAACTTGAGAGGTTGTTGTAACCGAAAAGTGTCTGTTTGACTTTCTGTTCGAGTCACACTTACATCACCGGTGATCATCCCTATTGAGTTCCAAGAATTCTGAGCCAGAAATCAGAATTTTCAGTGTCGTGGGTTACGATAGCGATGGTTCACAGGTGAGCTACCGTACCTGCATTACGGTATGTATTTGGATGAGTAATCAGTAGTGACTAGTGTTCGACAAATGAAACATTGAAACGCTTCTGATACATGGAAACTTGTAAGTCTTGTACTTGTTGTGTTCCGAAGCTTCAGATCGGAAAAGGAACTAAAGCTTCAGTTTCAAATGAAGCTTCATGAAACATTGAGAGTTGGTCTATCTCTTAACTTGGAATGAGTTTTGTGCACCGTTGACAACAGAAAAGTGCGTAAAACTAAGTGAAACTTGTTGTTCTCAGAACATTTGCAGAGTTTTGTCTGAGGACGTGGTCGGAAACTTATTCAAGTTGAGAGATAGACCAACTTTCCAGGGTGTCATGAAGCTTCATTGAAACGTGAAGCTTCAGTTCCTTTTTCGATCTGAAGCTTCGAAACACACCAAGTGCACAGTAATCAAGTTATCTGAGACACTGTTTCATGAAGCTTCGAAACTCAAGCTTCACTTGTCGAACACTAGTAGTGACCATCCCTACCAAGTGTCATCATTGTAGGACCACTCTGAGCTAAAATCTGAGTATTCATGTGAAATGGGTTACTGTAGCGATGGTTCACAGGTAAGCTACCGTACCTGTATAACGGTAGTTCAATGAGTAATCAGTAGTGATGATCTCTACCAAGTTTCATCATTGTAGGACCTTTCTGAGCTGAAATCTAAGTTTTCATGTAAAATGGGTTACTGTGGCAGTGGTTCACAGGTAAGCTACCGTACCTGTATTACGGTAATTAGATGAGTAATCAGTAGTGATGATCCCTACCAAGTTTCATCATTGTAGGACCTTTCTGAGCTGAAATCTAAGTTTTCATGTAAAATGGGTTACTGTAACAATGGTTCACAGGTAAGCTACCGTACCTGTATTACGGTAATTTGATGAGTAATCAGTAGTGAGCATTAGGGTGGCGAAAAGCGCTACCGCTACATCGCTTTTGTCACAATCATTCAGACAGAAAAATTAGACTGATGACTAGAAATCCATTTTTTTCATCTCTACGATCACTGCAGCGGCCAGAGCTACTGCTGTTCACACTAGTTTCAATTTTGAATGCTTGTCGCCCGATTTCCAGGAACCGGAAAGCGATTATCGGTAGCGCTTTTCGCCACCCTAGTGAGCATCCCTACCAAGTTTCATCATTGTAGGACCACTCTGAGCTGAAATCTAAAAGTTCATGTAGAATGGGTTACTGTAGCGTTGGTTCACAGGTAAGCTACCGTACCTGTATTACGGTAATTTGATGAGTAATCAGTAGTGAGCATTAGGGTGGCGAAAAGCGCTACCGCTACATCGCTTTTGTCACAATCATTCAGACAGAAAAATTAGACTGATGACTAGAAATCCATTTTTTTCATCTCTACGATCACTGCAGCGGCCAGAGCTACTGCTGTTCACACTAGTTTCAATTTTGAATGCTTGTCGCCCGATTTCCAGGAACCGAAAAGCGATTATCGGTAGCGCTTTTCGCCACCCTAGTGAGCATCCCTACCAAGTTTCATCATTGTAGGACCACTCTGAGCTGAAATCTAAGAGTTCATGTAAAATGGGGATGCGGAATTGAGAGTAAACTTCGTACTGCAGAAACGGAGGAGGAGGAGGAGGAGGAGGAGAAAGAAAACCTGAATTTTTTTGCTCCAAAAGTGTGCACTAAAAAATTCGTAACTTTGCTCTAACTCAATATTTTGCGATGATTTTTTCAGGAGATTCTCATGAGATGGTTTCTGATAACATACTGGAAATTCGAAATGTTCTGAACATTCTGACAAAGGTTTCCAGAAAACGGGATCCTGATTTGGCCTTTGAGTAACCAAATCAAGGCCCGCGCTGCGCGCGGGCCACAATTTGTAGTTAATTCGTGATGCGCACAAATCATTTGTTTGCTAATTTACACATCGTGCACACAAATGCCGCCACAAGTCCTCCACGTGGCCCCCTCCCTCCTCGGTCTATTTTCAGTTTTTCTGCATCGAGCCCACTGGCACTCGTAATCAACTATCACCAACTTTGATGAAAATTTCAGTGTAGATAGAGTTAGGTGCATTCCACATCAGGGGATGGTTGGAATCTATCTCACATCGAAAAACGGTTCCGGTTGCACAAGTTTTCAAGCTTCCCTCATCTCCTCTCGTCTACCTGTTCAGCATGAGCGTGTGCAGGCAGAGCGGTAGATTTGAATGAGTCCCCCGTTCGACGACGATGACGACAAATACACATCTCAAAAACTCCGAAATCCCCGCGAAAAGCCGAAGTATTACTTTCAGCTTCCATGAATATTTCTAATTTGCCTATGGGGGACATGGATAGAACAGGAGTAACGAAATCGCCGACCATTGTGTAGGCATTGAGCATACAGTCGATAATGGCAATCATGGCAAAGCTGATCACGTGGAAGAAGACGAGGCCACTCGATTTCGCAGCACTGTGATAAAAGACAAAAACGTGCTGGCCTTGACGGAAACTGTCAACTTCAACGAATATGGAATAGTGAGCAATTGCCTGATGAGACGATCATCTTGCTGTGAAGAACACGAAAGTCGTCTTCATTGGTTATTTGTCAATCCGAATACGGGAATTTGCAAATACTTATCATTAGATTTTTTGAAAATGAATTGATTGTGTTAGAAAATGTTTTGCCCATCCTAAAACCAAGATTGGTAAATGGACTCGCAATTTTGAACAGACTTACTTTGTACGAGCTCAAAACGGAGAAGAAGTACACAATAGCAGTAAGGAGGTATATGTTTATGAGCTCAAACTGTAAAGATGTCTCTCATTTCAATTTTCGTAGTTTAATTATTTCTGAACTCGGAAGTTGTCGATGCTGAACATATTTTTTCTATTTAGAGGATCCCGCGTGAAGAAAATCAAGTATGGCTCATATCGTCTAGAATGACGTTCTGAGAAAGTTCTGCTAGTCGAAAAAATTTTAGGGTCTCCCGTATACCCAAACTGGGCATGCGCTTAAAAGCGCGATTCCCGTTGTATAGCGTCTGAGAGGAACACTGAATAGTTCAGACGATACCGCTCTCCTGGCCCGTCACAACGATATGCTTACCTTTCTTGTACGACAATTCTCCGATTTATGGCGACGGAAAAACCTCTCGGGTTACGGTAGCATCACTTTTGCGCTCACTACAGTAATCAACGTGGTTTTTGCGTCACCATAAATCGGAGAGTTATCGTACGAGGAAGATAAGCATATCGTTGTGACGGGCCAGGAGAGCTCTATCGTCTGAACTATTCAGTGTTCCTCTCAGACGCTATACAACGGAAATCGCGCATTTATGCCTATGCCCAGTTTGGGTATACGGTAGGCCCTAGAAATTTTTCGACTAGCAGAACTTGCTCAGAACGTCATTCCAGATGATATGAGCCATATTTTATTTTCTTCACGCGGGATCCTTTAAGAATGGTTCGGCAGAATCGGCACAAACAGCTTTTATTATAAATACTATGCTTTCAGTCATACTTACCCTGTGATATAGTTCAGGAAATGCTAACGCAACGAATCTGTTGAGTGATAACACTAAATTGAACAGAAAACTGGCATACGTAACACTAGTGAAGATTGTTTGACATATCGTTGGAACAATAGTTCTGCCTAGAATTCGAGTTTAGAGTAAACTTTGGGAATTGGTCTGACCTATCGCTCTGAAGTAAAAATTAAAAACGGGCTGGTTCGCGAGACGAAAAATGAAAAAGTTTGAGAGGTAGATGAAGAAGTCCTGTCACGCATTCTTTGTTAGTTGATTGGGAAAGTTTTTTTACATTGATGCCTTTCATGACGAAGAATCTCATGTACATGCTCGCTATAGTGGATGAGCGCGGAGCTTTCATAATACGATATAGCACGTGGATGCGAGTGCGAACGTCGGCACCGCGATCGATAGTGAAATACATGTCGAATATGGCTCGAGCTCATCTATTGCCATCAATAAATCTATCAATCATGCAGAGCGAAATCTACGAGCCGGAACTAAACATACAAGTGAGCCGAAACTGACAAAAATGTCATGTCTGAGAGAGTACGTTGTGGAATCGATGTAAAGTGATAATCACGGAGAACATAATGATAGTAGTCAGAGTACAACGTCGTGAAGTAGATAGAGAAGTGAAGAGCTCTGGAGGTGTTTGTATGAGGAGCGCAACAGTAATTGCAACTTTGTTTGACTTGTTTTATTCTCGAAACAAAATGGGTTGCGATCAAAAGTCAATGTGTCTTGAGTTAGTGATATGCCACGTCCGCGATGCCGAGCGACACTGGAGAACGTCGGAAGACTTCTCGCCTGGAATCACGTTGAAAGTTGTATCGCTCTGATGGGTAGGATGGAGTGAACAGATTGAGCGAGTGGGGATCAACGTTGCAATATCGTCCCAATGAGAAAAACACGAGAACGTCAATCACTTTTCCTTAATTTTTGAGGTGGTATGGACTAGGGTGGCCAGAACAGTTACCGTTTCAACTGAAAAACAGTTACCAACTGTTTCAACTATAGTTTCCCTGTTCCGCAGCAAACTAACTTACGTAAACACTCAGTTTTACCGCTGGGTCAGATTTTATATACTCAGATGGAGGATGAGTTGTATGCATAGTTTCAGACTAAAAAGAAGATATTCTTCGAGTTCCATGCAGATTCAGCTTCTGAAAATTATCTCAACATGCAGTTTCTTGGTTACAGTCCTCCTAACAGAGAGAATGGACCGAGAGAAAGGATGAAAAAACGGACTGGCCGTCTCTGCATGCGTGAAAAAGCAAAAGCATTTGACAACTTTCGAGAGACAGTTAGTCACCGTTTTTCCGCGCGGGAAAACAGTTTCAACTGGTAACTGCTTTGGCCATCTTAGTATGGACCACATGGACCATACCGTATGGAAACGATTTTTGTTATCAGCGGCATAGAACATGGGGAAAACTCTCAATTTTCAACGTCCGAGTCCTACGTGAGATCAAAAATCTGCACCGAACCTCAGAGCTTTCGCGAAGAGCAGCAAAATATAGACAGGCGCTAGGGCATGCACATCGTAGATTATCAATGTTGCCTGTAGAGGAAAAACTCTCACTGAAAAAACTTAGTGGTATTTATCTTACGGAGAAAACGAAAATTTGCACTTTTTCAATTATTACAAACCTTCATCACAAAATAGAGTACTGGGTCAGCTCTATGTGCGTAGTATGCATAGATGGTGACAAAAGCAAGGAGAGCGGAGGTGAGAGCGAAGAGGGCTGTAGCTATGGCTAACGCCTGAGGATCGCCAGGGCTTCATTTTATCGCTATCAGAAGGAAGTGTCGATGTTCCCCACTTGCTCAGCTTGTATGCGTGATGGAACGAGAGCTGTTGTCGTTGGTTTCTCGTGGAAAGTAGAACGACGTCTGTGTCGAAAGATGCAGATCTGATGTTTCTCCCGGTGTGTTTTCATGGAAACTATGAGATCTTCAGACAATGTTAATGAGCTTCTGACCATGGTATACATGTTCAATATGCAGTCGATCGCTGATATAGCTGTAAAGCTGATCACGTGGAAAAAAACAAGAGAATTGGATTCTTCAGCGCCATGATAAAAAATGAAAATGCGGAAGCCTTCGCGAAAACTGTCCACTTCAATGTACACTGACGGAAAAGCTATGGCCTGTAGCAATGCGTGAAATATTTTTTCCAGAAAACTCGGTACACTTTCTGATAACATCTAACAGATTTCTCTGTAAAAAAATAGAACCTTGTAGGAGCCGAGAATGGAAAGACAATAGACCAGAGCAGTGCATACCAGGATGCTCTGTGACTCAAGCTGTGGGAAGAGTTACAGATTGTTCACAATCTTGGTTCACCTTGTTGTACAGAGCCGGAAAATTGAGAGCAACACAGCGATTCACTGACAGGATGAAGTTGAATAGAAAACTAGCGTAAGTCACTGTCGTGAATACAATTTGCATCATGGTCGGAATGAATGTCATTCCTGGGTGGTTAGTTTTTGAATTATGAGAGTCATGCGAACCAAGAGAACTCGAAACTTGCCTATCAGACGATAAAAACTATTGAACACCGGTTGATTAGCCAGACGAAGTATGCAGAACGTTGAGAGATATATCAGACAGACCTGTGCAATGAATTATGATGTGTTCAGACGACCCAAAGAGACCCATTTGGGTCGACCCAAGAGACCCAAATCTCTTGGACCTCTTTGGGTCTCTCTTGGACCTGTTTGGGTCGACCCATAGACCCTTTTGGGTCGTCTGAACACACCATTATACGGAAACGAAACTCGAAGAATAGAACTGAAAAAAAGCACTCACGTTGATTCCCTTTGCAACAAAAAATCGCATGTAAACACTGCCAATGATAGTAGATCTCTTGGACTTGAGGATGCGATAATAGCACATTGAAGCGAGAACAAAAGTTGGTATTGCGATCGATAAAGAAATACATGTTGAGTATGGCTCTAGTCCGTCGATATTCATTTATGTCGCGAAATATTCCGAGTTGCACACAGCACAGGCCAACTTTCAGAGATGGTATGCCAACTTATCATCAAAAACTTCCTTCTCTCTTCGTGAGTGGGCATATGTGTAATTTGCGCAATTGATAATTATAGTGCGTGGAAATTCGGGGAGGATGCAAGCTCGCGTGCTCTCACGAATTTTCGAAATGTAAATGACGATGTCATGTGGGCAATGAGAAAAGAGTGGTGAAACGATCTCTCCATGTATGCGATTGATCGGGTTCAAGCCTGAACAGCACTACCTGAAATGAAAAATACTAATGATAAGTTTGATGGAAATGTGATTATACTGGGAAAAACGTGGAACCCCTGTTTTCGAAGTTCCTCTCACACACTTTCCAATATTATCCGAACCAGCTGTGTAAAACTTTCGTACCCCAAAACAATTGTAGTCCAGTACTGATACAGAAACAAACCTGTTCCATGTAGTCTGAATGTTTTCTCGCCATAGCCAAAAATGCAGACGATCAGTACTACTAACGAACACATCCACACTAGAAGTAGCACGCTGATGACAGTGATGTAAGCAGCATCGAAAGCATCTGGTTCGAGCTCTGCAAGGTTCTCATAGAGTGTCTTTTTAATACTACCTACCAGATCGAACGAACTATACACAGGAAGAAACACGTCATACGATGTGATAAGAATATTTACGAGATGTATGCTGAACAGCAAAGAGAAGAGAAGGAGTGTGATTCACCTGGACTCTGAGGAAGAGAAGAGCGTGAACTAGTCACCTGCGTCCAGAGGCTCTCGACGTCGCTTGCTTGCATGGCGAACTTTCCGCAGAGACTTGTGGGCAGATGATCTGGCTGGTTCAGCTCAAGAGGAAACAAAACAGTGAAGCACTACGCGTCGTACTATTTTGCGTGCAATATCTGAACCGTCAATGTGAATTTGCACTACTCACATTTGCTCTTTTTCTCTACCCTCTGTCACTTCTTCCTGTACTTGATCCCACACTATTCCATTCATTCTCTATGTGTCGCCATGCAATCGCTCCCACTTCATTGTCGTTTTTTTCACCTGTGCAGTCTCTTTATTCATTGTTGCCTTGTCTACCTTTCCGACAGCCACAAAAGTTTTTGAGGCAGTCTGTAATAAACTTGGAGATATCTCTCATTATCATTCAGTGCAATTCTTGTCCAACGAAACTGGTTTTCCATGAACCCACTATCTGTTATTTGAACCACATACATCGATTTTACAGTTCTTATTACTGAGGACAAAGCTATCTTTTCGCGCGAAAACTATACAGCAAAACAGGTGAATTCTCTCCTCAACAGGATGTAAAATCAACCTTCATACTTCTCGGATACCCTATCCGAAATTTCGAACAATTTCATCGAATATGCTGTTTTGTGTGACACATTTTCTTGTAAAATGACTGCTCTGAGTGCTTCGAAGTTGCGCTGCAAAGCTTGCGCGCGAAAAGATGATTCGGTCCTCAGTAATATGTACATCCAATAACCGTATCGATCAAGAATCAGTTCGCTTTAAATCGAAACTCCAGCCTTCAGTGTCTAGCCAGAGCGAAGGTCGACCGAGCGACGCGTTATCTTCGGTAGCTCGGTTGCCAAGAAAGCAGGTGTTTCATGGCGCGTCAAAGTGAGGCACTTTTGGCATTCTTCAAATTACCCAAGTTAGAGTGAAAACATAGAACTGGACTATAGTCGGCGATACATGTAAGTTGTAATCAACTTTGGAAATTCATCACTATGAAATCAGTTTGAGTGCTTCCTATTTCGTCTGACAAGAATGAAATTTTAGAGTATGGGAATGTGAATTGCAGCGTCACCTCTGATGATTCAAGGCAGTACACGCCAGTATTGGGTGCCGTTCATTGCTAGAATAAAATACATCGAGGATGCCCATGTGATTGGTCTTTACTACTTTATGCTAGCTAGCGAGGTCAGAATCTACTGACTTTCTTGTTTTATTCGCCCGTTTTAGTC
>CAVOJK010000260.1:0-19879 GCA_963695495.1 Hololepta plana | reverse complement strand
TCACAAGTGAGCCCGGGACCGACGACACGCAACAATACCTCTACGTCCACTTGTTCTAGGGAAAAATAAATCGGGGGTGGATTTGTAAATCGTAACCGATAACTTCCAAAAACTGTTACGGTTCATGAACAAAGTGTTTTCTCTTTGTTCTTATTTCCTTGTTTTCCCACTTTTTCGTAAAGGGGCAACTGATTGAATTGAGGAGTGGGAAAGAGAGAAGTTTGTAAAAGGTTGGAGGAATGGTGTAAGTGAAAGAGAGAGAGAGGGGGGGGGAGAAAGAGAGGGAGAGAGAGTAAAGTTCGATACGAAAAAGTTTCTGAAAACTTTCAGACGCAGAGATATTGCCGTGGAATCCATCCTCTTGACTCACAAGTAAGCCCGGGACAGACGACACGCAACAATACCTCTACGTCCACTTGTTCTAGGGAAAAAGAAATCGGGGTGGATTTGTAAATCGTAACCGATAACTTCCAAAAACTGTTACGGTTCATGAACAAAGTGTTTTCTCTTTGTTCTTATTTCCTTGTTTTTCCACTTTTTCGTGAAGGGGCAACTGATTGAATTGAGGAGTGGAAAAGAGGGAAATTTGTAAAAGGTTGGAGGAATGGTGTAAGTGAAAGAGAGAGAGAGAGGGGGGGGGAGAAAGAGAGAGAGAGAGAGTAAAGTTCGATACGAAAAAGTTTCTGAAAACTTTCAGACGCAGAGATATTGCCGTGGAATCCATCCTCTTGACTCACAAGTGAGCCCGGGACCGACGACACGCAACAATACCTCTACGTCCACTTGTTCTAGGGAAAAATAAATCGGGGGTGGATTTGTAAATCGTAACCGATAACTTCCAAAAACTGTTACGGTTCATGAACAAAGTGTTTTCTCTTTGTTCTTATTTCCTTGTTTTCCCACTTTTTCGTAAAGGGGCAACTGATTGAATTGAGGAGTGGGAAAGAGAGAAATTTGTAAAAGGTTGGAGGAATGGTGTAAGTGAAAGAGAGAGAGAGAGGGGGGGGAGAAAGAGAGGGAGAGAGAGTAAAGTTCGATACGAAAAAGTTTCTGAAAACTTTCAGACGCAGAGATATTGCCGTGGAATCCATCCTCTTGACTCACAAGTAAGCCCGGGACAGACGACACGCAACAATACCTCTACGTCCACTTGTTCTAGGGAAAAAAACGGGGGTGGATTTGTAAATCGTAACCGATAACTTCCAAAAACTGTTACGGTTCATGAACAAAGTGTTTTCTCTTTGTTCTTATTTCCTTGTTTTCCCACTTTTTCGTAAAAGGGCAACTGATTGAATTGAGGAGTGGGAAAGAGAGAAATTTGTAAAAGGTTGGAGGAATGGTGTAAGTGAAAGAGAGATAGAGAGAGGGGGGGGGGAGAAAGAGAGGGAGAGAGAGTAAAGTTCGATACGAAAAAGTTTCTGAAAACTTTCAGACGCAGAGATATTGCCGTGGAATCCATCCTCTTGACTCACAAGTAAGCCCGGGACAGACGACACGCAACAATACCTCTACGTCCACTTGTTCTAGGGAAAAAAACGGGGGTGGATTTGTAAATCGTAACCGATAACTTCCAAAAACTGTTACGGTTCATGAACAAAGTGTTTTCTCTTTGTTCTTATTTCCTTGTTTTCCCACTTTTTCGTAAAAGGGCAACTGATTGAATTGAGGAGTGGGAAAGAGAGAAATTTGTAAAAGGTTGGAGGAATGGTGTAAGTGAAAGAGAGAGAGAGGGGGGGGGAGAAAGAGAGGGAGAGAGAGTAAAGTTCGATACGAAAAAGTTTCTGAAAACTTTCAGACGCAGAGATATTGCCGTGGAATCCATCCTCTTGACTCACAAGTAAGCCCGGGACAGACGACACGCAACAATACCTCTACGTCCACTTGTTCTAGGGAAAAATAAATCGGGGGTGGATTTGTAAATCGTAACCGATAACTTCCAAAAACTGTTACGGTTCATGAACAAAGTGTTTTCTCTTTGTTCTTATTTCCTTGTTTTCCCACTTTTTCGTAAAGGGGCAACTGATTGAATTGAGGAGTGGGAAAGAGAGAAATTTGTAAAAGGTTGGAGGAATGGTGTAAGTGAAAGAGAGAGAGAGAGGGGGGGGGAGAAAGAGAGGGAGAGAGAGTAAAGTTCGATACGAAAAAGTTTCTGAAAACTTTCAGACGCAGAGATATTGCCGTGGAATCCATCCTCTTGACTCACAAGTAAGCCCGGGACAGACGACACGCAACAATACCTCTACGTCCACTTGTTCTAGGGAAAAATAAATCGGGGGTGGATTTGTAAATCGTAACCGATAACTTCCAAAAACTGTTACGGTTCATGAACAAAGTGTTTTCTCTTTGTTCTTATTTCCTTGTTTTCCCACTTTTTCGTAAAGGGGCAACTGATTGAATTGAGGAGTGGGAAAGAGAGAAATTTGTAAAAGGTTGGAGGAATGGTGTAAGTGAAAGAGAGAGAGAGAGAGGGGGGGGGGAGAAAGAGAGGGAGAGAGAGTAAAGTTCGATACGAAAAAGTTTCTGAAAACTTTCAGACGCAGAGATATTGCCGTGGAATCCATCCTCTTGACTCACAAGTAAGCCCGGGACAGACGACACGCAACAATACCTCTACGTCCACTTGTTCTAGGGAAAAATAAATCGGGGGTGGATTTGTAAATCGTAACCGATAACTTCCAAAAACTGTTACGGTTCATGAACAAAGTGTTTTCTCTTTGTTCTTATTTCCTTGTTTTCCCACTTTTTCGTAAAGGGGCAACTGATTGAATTGAGGAGTGGGAAAGAGAGAAATTTGTAAAAGGTTGGAGGAATGGTGTAAGTGAAAGAGAGATAGAGAGAGGGGGGGGGAGAAAGAGAGGGAGAGAGAGTAAAGTTCGATACGAAAAAGTTTCTGAAAACTTTCAGACGCAGAGATATTGCCGTGGAATCCATCCTCTTGACTCACAAGTAAGCCCGGGACAGACGACACGCAACAATACCTCTACGTCCACTTGTTCTAGGGAAAAAAAACGGGGGTGGATTTGTAAATCGTAACCGATAACTTCCAAAAACTGTTACGGTTCATGAACAAAGTGTTTTCTCTTTGTTCTTATTTCCTTGTTTTCCCACTTTTTCGTAAAAGGGCAACTGATTGAATTGAGGAGTGGGAAAGAGAGAAATTTGTAAAAGGTTGGAGGAATGGTGTAAGTGAAAGAGAGAGAGAGAGGGGGGGGGAGAAAGAGAGGGAGAGAGAGTAAAGTTCGATACGAAAAAGTTTCTGAAAACTTTCAGACGCAGAGATATTGCCGTGGAATCCATCCTCTTGACTCACAAGTAAGCCCGGGACAGACGACACGCAACAATACCTCTACGTCCACTTGTTCTAGGGAAAAATAAATCGGGGGTGGATTTGTAAATCGTAACCGATAACTTCCAAAAACTGTTACGGTTCATGAACAAAGTGTTTTCTCTTTGTTCTTATTTCCTTGTTTTCCCACTTTTTCGTAAAGGGGCAACTGATTGAATTGAGGAGTGGGAAAGAGAGAAATTTGTAAAAGGTTGGAGGAATGGTGTAAGTGAAAGAGAGAGAGAGGGGGGGGGGAGAAAGAGAGGGAGAGAGAGTAAAGTTCGATACGAAAAAGTTTCTGAAAACTTTCAGACGCAGAGATATTGCCGTGGAATCCATCCTCTTGACTCACAAGTAAGCCCGGGACAGACGACACGCAACAATACCTCTACGTCCACTTGTTCTAGGGAAAAATAAATCGGGGGTGGATTTGTAAATCGTAACCGATAACTTCCAAAAACTGTTACGGTTCATGAACAAAGTGTTTTCTCTTTGTTCTTATTTCCTTGTTTTCCCACTTTTTCGTAAAGGGGCAACTGATTGAATTGAGGAGTGGGAAAGAGAGAAATTTGTAAAAGGTTGGAGGAATGGTGTAAGTGAAAGAGAGAGAGAGAGAGGGGGGGGGGAGAAAGAGAGGGAGAGAGAGTAAAGTTCGATACGAAAAAGTTTCTGAAAACTTTCAGACGCAGAGATATTGCCGTGGAATCCATCCTCTTGACTCACAAGTAAGCCCGGGACAGACGACACGCAACAATACCTCTACGTCCACTTGTTCTAGGGAAAAATAAATCGGGGGTGGATTTGTAAATCGTAACCGATAACTTCCAAAAACTGTTACGGTTCATGAACAAAGTGTTTTCTCTTTGTTCTTATTTCCTTGTTTTCCCACTTTTTCGTAAAGGGGCAACTGATTGAATTGAGGAGTGGGAAAGAGAGAAATTTGTAAAAGGTTGGAGGAATGGTGTAAGTGAAAGAGAGAGAGAGAGGGGGGGGAGAAAGAGAGGGAGAGAGAGTAAAGTTCGATACGAAAAAGTTTCTGAAAACTTTCAGACGCAGAGATATTGCCGTGGAATCCATCCTCTTGACTCACAAGTAAGCCCGGGACAGACGACACGCAACAATACCTCTACGTCCACTTGTTCTAGGGAAAAATAAATCGGGGGTGGATTTGTAAATCGTAACCGATAACTTCCAAAAACTGTTACGGTTCATGAACAAAGTGTTTTCTCTTTGTTCTTATTTCCTTGTTTTCCCACTTTTTCGTAAAGGGGCAACTGATTGAATTGAGGAGTGGGAAAGAGAGAAATTTGTAAAAGGTTGGAGGAATGGTGTAAGTGAAAGAGAGAGAGAGAGGGGGGGGGAGAAAGAGAGGGAGAGAGAGTAAAGTTCGATACGAAAAAGTTTCTGAAAACTTTCAGACGCAGAGATATTGCCGTGGAATCCATCCTCTTGACTCACAAGTAAGCCCGGGACAGACGACACGCAACAATACCTCTACGTCCACTTGTTCTAGGGAAAAATAAATCGGGGGTGGATTTGTAAATCGTAACCGATAACTTCCAAAAACTGTTACGGTTCATGAACAAAGTGTTTTCTCTTTGTTCTTATTTCCTTGTTTTCCCACTTTTTCGTAAAGGGGCAACTGATTGAATTGAGGAGTGGGAAAGAGAGAAATTTGTAAAAGGTTGGAGGAATGGTGTAAGTGAAAGAGAGAGAGAGGGGGGGAGAAAGAGAGGGAGAGAGAGTAAAGTTCGATACGAAAAAGTTTCTGAAAACTTTCAGACGCAGAGATATTGCCGTGGAATCCATCCTCTTGACTCACAAGTAAGCCCGGGACAGACGACACGCAACAATACCTCTACGTCCACTTGTTCTAGGGAAAAATAAATCGGGGGTGGATTTGTAAATCGTAACCGATAACTTCCAAAAACTGTTACGGTTCATGAACAAAGTGTTTTCTCTTTGTTCTTATTTCCTTGTTTTCCCACTTTTTCGTAAAGGGGCAACTGATTGAATTGAGGAGTGGGAAAGAGAGAAATTTGTAAAAGGTTGGAGGAATGGTGTAAGTGAAAGAGAGAGAGAGAGAGAGAGAGAGGGGGGGAGAAAGAGAGGGAGAGAGAGTAAAGTTCGATACGAAAAAGTTTCTGAAAACTTTCAGACGCAGAGATATTGCCGTGGAATCCATCCTCTTGACTCACAAGTAAGCCCGGGACAGACGACACGCAACAATACCTCTACGTCCACTTGTTCTAGGGAAAAATAAATCGGGGGTGGATTTGTAAATCGTAACCGATAACTTCCAAAAACTGTTACGGTTCATGAACAAAGTGTTTTCTCTTTGTTCTTATTTCCTTGTTTTCCCACTTTTTCGTAAAGGGGCAACTGATTGAATTGAGGAGTGGGAAAGAGAGAAATTTGTAAAAGGTTGGAGGAATGGTGTAAGTGAAAGAGAGAGAGAGGGGGGGGGAGAAAGAGAGGGAGAGAGAGTAAAGTTCGATACGAAAAAGTTTCTGAAAACTTTCAGACGCAGAGATATTGCCGTGGAATCCATCCTCTTGACTCACAAGTAAGCCCGGGACAGACGACACGCAACAATACCTCTACGTCCACTTGTTCTAGGGAAAAATAAATCGGGGGTGGATTTGTAAATCGTAACCGATAACTTCCAAAAACTGTTACGGTTCATGAACAAAGTGTTTTCTCTTTGTTCTTATTTCCTTGTTTTCCCACTTTTTCGTAAAGGGGCAACTGATTGAATTGAGGAGTGGGAAAGAGAGAAATTTGTAAAAGGTTGGAGGAATGGTGTAAGTGAAAGAGAGAGAGAGAGAGGGGGGGGGGAGAAAGAGAGGGAGAGAGAGTAAAGTTCGATACGAAAAAGTTTCTGAAAACTTTCAGACGCAGAGATATTGCCGTGGAATCCATCCTCTTGACTCACAAGTAAGCCCGGGACAGACGACACGCAACAATACCTCTACGTCCACTTGTTCTAGGGAAAAATAAATCGGGGGTGGATTTGTAAATCGTAACCGATAACTTCCAAAAACTGTTACGGTTCATGAACAAAGTGTTTTCTCTTTGTTCTTATTTCCTTGTTTTCCCACTTTTTCGTAAAGGGGCAACTGATTGAATTGAGGAGTGGGAAAGAGAGAAATTTGTAAAAGGTTGGAGGAATGGTGTAAGTGAAAGAGAGAGAGAGGGGGGGGGAGAAAGAGAGGGAGAGAGAGTAAAGTTCGATACGAAAAAGTTTCTGAAAACTTTCAGACGCAGAGATATTGCCGTGGAATCCATCCTCTTGACTCACAAGTAAGCCCGGGACAGACGACACGCAACAATACCTCTACGTCCACTTGTTCTAGGGAAAAATAAATCGGGGGTGGATTTGTAAATCGTAACCGATAACTTCCAAAAACTGTTACGGTTCATGAACAAAGTGTTTTCTCTTTGTTCTTATTTCCTTGTTTTCCCACTTTTTCGTAAAGGGGCAACTGATTGAATTGAGGAGTGGGAAAGAGAGAAATTTGTAAAAGGTTGGAGGAATGGTGTAAGTGAAGAGAGAGAGAGAGAGGGGGGGGGGAGAAAGAGAGGGAGAGAGAGTAAAGTTCGATACGAAAAAGTTTCTGAAAACTTTCAGACGCAGAGATATTGCCGTGGAATCCATCCTCTTGACTCACAAGTAAGCCCGGGACAGACGACACGCAACAATACCTCTACGTCCACTTGTTCTAGGGAAAAATAAATCGGGGGTGGATTTGTAAATCGTAACCGATAACTTCCAAAAACTGTTACGGTTCATGAACAAAGTGTTTTCTCTTTGTTCTTATTTCCTTGTTTTCCCACTTTTTCGTAAAGGGGCAACTGATTGAATTGAGGAGTGGGAAAGAGAGAAATTTGTAAAAGGTTGGAGGAATGGTGTAAGTGAAAGAGAGAGAGAGAGAGGGGGGGGGGAGAAAGAGAGGGAGAGAGAGTAAAGTTCGATACGAAAAAGTTTCTGAAAACTTTCAGACGCAGAGATATTGCCGTGGAATCCATCCTCTTGACTCACAAGTAAGCCCGGGACAGACGACACGCAACAATACCTCTACGTCCACTTGTTCTAGGGAAAAATAAATCGGGGGTGGATTTGTAAATCGTAACCGATAACTTCCAAAAACTGTTACGGTTCATGAACAAAGTGTTTTCTCTTTGTTCTTATTTCCTTGTTTTCCCACTTTTTCGTAAAGGGGCAACTGATTGAATTGAGGAGTGGGAAAGAGAGAAATTTGTAAAAGGTTGGAGGAATGGTGTAAGTGAAAGAGAGAGAGAGAGAGGGGGGGGGGAGAAAGAGAGGGAGAGAGAGTAAAGTTCGATACGAAAAGGTTTCTGAAAACTTTCAGACGCAGAGATATTGCCGTGGAATCCATCCTCTTGACTCACAAGTAAGCCCGGGACAGACGACACGCAACAATACCTCTACGTCCACTTGTTCTAGGGAAAAAAAACGGGGGTGGATTTGTGAATCGTAACCGATAACTTCCAAAAACTGTTACGGTTCATGAACAAAGTGTTTTCTCTTTGTTCTTATTTCCTTGTTTTCCCACTTTTTCGTAAAGGGGCAACTGATTGAATTGAGGAGTGGGAAAGAGAGAAATTTGTAAAAGGTTGGAGGAATGGTGTAAGTGAAAGAGAGAGAGAGAGGGGGGGGAGAAAGAGAGGGAGAGAGAGTAAAGTTCGATACGAAAAAGTTTCTGAAAACTTTCAGACGCAGAGATATTGCCGTGGAATCCATCCTCTTGACTCACAAGTAAGCCCGGGACAGACGACACGCAACAATACCTCTACGTCCACTTGTTCTAGGGAAAAATAAATCGGGGGTGGATTTGTAAATCGTAACCGATAACTTCCAAAAACTGTTACGGTTCATGAACAAAGTGTTTTCTCTTTGTTCTTATTTCCTTGTTTTCCCACTTTTTCGTAAAGGGGCAACTGATTGAATTGAGGAGTGGGAAAGAGAGAAATTTGTAAAAGGTTGGAGGAATGGTGTAAGTGAAAGAGAGAGAGGGGGGGGGAGAAAGAGAGGGAGAGAGAGTAAAGTTCGATACGAAAAAGTTTCTGAAAACTTTCAGACGCAGAGATATTGCCGTGGAATCCATCCTCTTGACTCACAAGTAAGCCCGGGACAGACGACACGCAACAATACCTCTACGTCCACTTGTTCTAGGGAAAAATAAATCGGGGGTGGATTTGTAAATCGTAACCGATAACTTCCAAAAACTGTTACGGTTCATGAACAAAGTGTTTTCTCTTTGTTCTTATTTCCTTGTTTTCCCACTTTTTCGTAAAGGGGCAACTGATTGAATTGAGGAGTGGGAAAGAGAGAAATTTGTAAAAGGTTGGAGGAATGGTGTAAGTGAAAGAGAGAGAGAGGGGGGGGGGAGAAAGAGAGGGAGAGAGAGTAAAGTTCGATACGAAAAAGTTTCTGAAAACTTTCAGACGCAGAGATATTGCCGTGGAATCCATCCTCTTGACTCACAAGTAAGCCCGGGACAGACGACACGCAACAATACCTCTACGTCCACTTGTTCTAGGGAAAAATAAATCGGGGGTGGATTTGTAAATCGTAACCGATAACTTCCAAAAACTGTTACGGTTCATGAACAAAGTGTTTTCTCTTTGTTCTTATTTCCTTGTTTTCCCACTTTTTCGTAAAGGGGCAACTGATTGAATTGAGGAGTGAGTGGGAAAGAGAGAAATTTGTAAAAGGTTGGAGGTGTAAGTGAAAGAGAGAGAGAGAGGGGGGGGGAAAGAGAGGGAGAGAGAGTAAAGTTCGATACGAAAAGGTTTCTGAAAACTTTCAGACGCAGAGATATTGCCGTGGAATCCATCCTCTTGACTCACAAGTAAGCCCGGGACAGACGACACGCAACAATACCTCTACGTCCACTTGTTCTAGGGAAAAAAAACGGGGGTGGATTTGTGAATCGTAACCGATAACTTCCAAAAACTGTTACGGTTCATGAACAAAGTGTTTTCTCTTTGTTCTTATTTCCTTGTTTTCCCACTTTTTTTTCGTAAAGGGGCAACTGATTGAATTGAGGAGTGGGAAAGAGAGAAATTTGTAAAAGGTTGGAGGAATGGTGTAAGTGAAAGAGAGAGAGAGGGGGGGGAGAAAGAGAGGGAGAGAGAGTAAAGTTCGATACGAAAAAGTTTCTGAAAACTTTCAGACGCAGAGATATTGCCGTGGAATCCATCCTCTTGACTCACAAGTAAGCCCGGGACAGACGACACGCAACAATACCTCTACGTCCACTTGTTCTAGGGAAAAATAAATCGGGGGTGGATTTGTAAATCGTAACCGATAACTTCCAAAAACTGTTACGGTTCATGAACAAAGTGTTTTCTCTTTGTTCTTATTTCCTTGTTTTCCCACTTTTTCGTAAAGGGGCAACTGATTGAATTGAGGAGTGGGAAAGAGAGAAATTTGTAAAAGGTTGGAGGAATGGTGTAAGTGAAAGAGAGAGAGAGAGAGGGGGGGGGGGAGAAAGAGAGGGAGAGAGAGTAAAGTTCGATATGAAAAAGTTTCTGAAAACTTTCAGACGCAGAGATATTGCCGTGGAATCCATCCTCTTGACTCACAAGTAAGCCCGGGACAGACGACACGCAACAATACCTCTACGTCCACTTGTTCTAGGGAAAAATAAATCGGGGGTGGATTTGTAAATCGTAACCGATAACTTCCAAAAACTGTTACGGTTCATGAACAAAGTGTTTTCTCTTTGTTCTTATTTCCTTGTTTTCCCACTTTTTCGTAAAGGGGCAACTGATTGAATTGAGGAGTGGGAAAGAGAGAAATTTGTAAAAGGTTGGAGGTGTAAGTGAAAGAGAGAGAGAGAGGGGGGGGGGAAAGAGAGGGAGAGAGAGTAAAGTTCGATACGAAAAGGTTTCTGAAAACTTTCAGACGCAGAGATATTGCCGTGGAATCCATCCTCTTGACTCACAAGTAAGCCCGGGACAGACGACACGCAACAATACCTCTACGTCCACTTGTTCTAGGGAAAAAAAACGGGGGTGGATTTGTGAATCGTAACCGATAACTTCCAAAAACTGTTACGGTTCATGAACAAAGTGTTTTCTCTTTGTTCTTATTTCCTTGTTTTCCCACTTTTTCGTAAAGGGGCAACTGATTGAATTGAGGAGTGGGAAAGAGAGAAATTTGTAAAAGGTTGGAGGAATGGTGTAAGTGAAAGAGAGAGAGAGGGGGGGAGAAAGAGAGGGAGAGAGAGTAAAGTTCGATACGAAAAAGTTTCTGAAAACTTTCAGACGCAGAGATATTGCCGTGGAATCCATCCTCTTGACTCACAAGTAAGCCCGGGACAGACGACACGCAACAATACCTTTACGTCCACTTGTTCTAGGGAAAAATAAATCGGGGGTGGATTTGTAAATCGTAACCGATAACTTCCAAAAACTGTTACGGTTCATGAACAAAGTGTTTTCTCTTTGTTCTTATTTCCTTGTTTTCCCACTTTTTCGTAAAGGGGCAACTGATTGAATTGAGGAGTGGGAAAGAGAGAAATTTGTAAAAGGTTGGAGGAATGGTGTAAGTGAAAGAGAGAGAGAGGGGGGGGGGGAGAAAGAGAGGGAGAGAGAGTAAAGTTCGATACGAAAAAGTTTCTGAAAACTTTCAGACGCAGAGATATTGCCGTGGAATCCATCCTCTTGACTCACAAGTAAGCCCGGGACAGACGACACGCAACAATACCTCTACGTCCACTTGTTCTAGGGAAAAATAAATCGGGGGTGGATTTGTAAATCGTAACCGATAACTTCCAAAAACTGTTACGGTTCATGAACAAAGTGTTTTCTCTTTGTTCTTATTTCCTTGTTTTCCCACTTTTTCGTAAAGGGGCAACTGATTGAATTGAGGAGTGGGAAAGAGAGAAATTTGTAAAAGGTTGGAGGAATGGTGTAAGTGAAAGAGAGAGAGAGAGAGAGAGAGAGAGAGGGGGGGAGAAAGAGAGGGAGAGAGAGTAAAGTTCGATACGAAAAGGTTTCTGAAAACTTTCAGACGCAGAGATATTGCCGTGGAATCCATCCTCTTGACTCACAAGTAAGCCCGGGACAGACGACACGCAACAATACCTCTACGTCCACTTGTTCTAGGGAAAAAAAAGGGGGTGGATTTGTGAATCGTAACCGATAACTTCCAAAAACTGTTACGGTTCATGAACAAAGTGTTTTCTCTTTGTTCTTATTTCCTTGTTTTCCCACTTTTTCGTAAAGGGGCAACTGATTGAATTGACGAGTGGGAAAGAGAGAAATTTTTAAAAGGTTGGAGGAATGGTGTAAGTGAAAGAGAGAGAGAGAGGGAAGAGAGGGAGAGAGAGTAAAGTTCGATACGAAAAAGTTTCTGAAAACTTTCAGACGCAGAGATATTGCCGTGGAATCCATCCTCTTGACTCACAAGTAAGCCCGGGACAGACGACACGCAACAATACCTCTACGTCCACTTGTTCTAGGGAAAAAAAGGGGGTGGATTTGAGAATCGTAACCGATAACTTCCAAAAACTGTTACGGTTCATGAACAAAGTGTTTTCTCTTTGTTCTTATTTCCTTGTTTTCCCACTTTTTCGTAAAGGGGCAACTGATTGAATTGACGAGTGGGAAAGAGAGAAATTTTTAAAAGGTTGGAGGAATGGTGTAAGTGAAAGAGAGAGAGAGGGGGGGAGAAAGAGAGGGAGAGAGAGTAAAGTTCGATACGAAAAAGTTTCTGAAAACTTTCAGACGCAGAGATATTGCCGTGGAATCCATCCTCTTGACTCACAAGTAAGCCCGGGACAGACGACACGCAACAATACCTCTACGTCCACTTGTTCTAGGGAAAAATAAATCGGGGGTGGATTTGTAAATCGTAACCGATAACTTCCAAAAACTGTTACGGTTCATGAACCAAGTGTTTTCTCTTTGTTCTTATTTCCTTGTTTTCCCACTTTTTCGTAAAGGGGCAACTGATTGAATTGAGGAGTGGGAAAGAGAGAAATTTGTAAAAGGTTGGAGGAATGGTGTAAGTGAAAGAGAGAGAGAGGGGGGGGGAGAAAGAGAGGGAGAGAGAGTAAAGTTCGATACGAAAAAGTTTCTGAAAACTTTCAGACGCAGAGATATTGCCGTGGAATCCATCCTCTTGACTCACAAGTAAGCCCGGGACAGACGACACGCAACAATACCTCTACGTCCACTTGTTCTAGGGAAAAATAAATCGGGGGTGGATTTGTAAATCGTAACCGATAACTTCCAAAAACTGTTACGGTTCATGAACAAAGTGTTTTCTCTTTGTTCTTATTTCCTTGCTTTCCCACTTTTTCGTAAAGGGGCAACTGATTGAATTGAGGAGTGGGAAAGAGAGAAATTTGTAAAAGGTTGGAGGAATGGTGTAAGTGAAAGAGAGAGAGAGAGAGAGAGAGAGAGAGAGAGAGAGAGAGAGGGGGGAGAAAGAGAGGGAGAGAGAGTAAAGTTCGATACGAAAAGGTTTCTGAAAACTTTCAGACGCAGAGATATTGCCGTGGAATCCATCCTCTTGACTCACAAGTAAGCCCGGGACAGACGACACGCAACAATACCTCTACGTCCACTTGTTCTAGGGAAAAAAACGGGGGTGGATTTGTGAATCGTAACCGATAACTTCCAAAAACTGTTACGGTTCATGAACAAAGTGTTTTCTCTTTGTTCTTATTTCCTTGTTTTCCCACTTTTTCGTGAAGGGGCAACTGATTGAATTGACGAGTGGGAAAGAGAGAAATTTTTAAAAGGTTGGAGGAATGGTGTAAGTGAAAGAGAGAGAGAGAGGGAAGAGAGGGAGAGAGAGTAAAGTTCGATACGAAAAAGTTTCTGAAAACTTTCAGACGCAGAGATATTGCCGTGGAATCCATCCTCTTGACTCACAAGTAAGCCCGGGACAGACGACACGCAACAATACCTCTACGTCCACTTGTTCTAGGGAAAAAAAGGGGGTGGATTTGAGAATCGTAACCGATAACTTCCAAAAACTGTTACGGTTCATAAACAAAGTGTTTTCTCTTTGTTCTTATTTCCTTGTTTTCCCACTTTTTCGTAAAGGGGCAACTGATTGAATTGACGAGTGGGAAAGAGAGAAATTTTTAAAAGGTTGGAGGAATGGTGTAAGTGAAAGAGAGAGAGAGGGGGGGGGAGAAAGAGAGGGAGAGAGAGTAAAGTTCGATACGAAAAAGTTTCTGAAAACTTTCAGACGCAGAGATATTGCCGTGGAATCCATCCTCTTGACTCACAAGTAAGCCCGGGACAGACGACACGCAACAATACCTCTAGGGGGTGGATTTGTGAATCGTAACCGATAACTTCCAAAAACTGTTACGGTTCATGAACAAAGTGTTTTCTCTTTGTTCTTATTTCCTTGTTTTCCCACTTTTTCGTAAAGGGGCAACTGATTGAATTGACGAGTGGGAAAGAGAGAAATTTTTAAAAGGTTGGAGGAATGGTGTAAGTGAAAGAGAGAGAGAGAGGGGGGGGAAGAGAGGGAGAGAGAGTAAAGTTCGATACGAAAAAGTTTCTGAAAACTTTCAGACGCAGAGATATTGCCGTGGAATCCATCCTCTTGACTCACAAGTAAGCCCGGGACAGACGACACGCAACAATACCTCTACGTCCACTTGTTCTAGGGAAAAATAAATCGGGGGTGGATTTGTAAATCGTAACCGATAACTTCCAAAAACTGTTACGGTTCATGAACAAAGTGTTTTCTCTTTGTTCTTATTTCCTTGTTTTCCCACTTTTTCATAAAGGGGCAACTGATTGAATTGAGTGAGGAGTGGGAAAGAGAGAAATTTGTAAAAGGTTGGAGGAATGGTGTAAGTGAAAGAGAGAGAAAGAGGGGGGGAGAAAGAGAGGGAGAGAGAGTAAAGTTCGATACGAAAAAGTTTCTGAAAACTTTCAGACGCAGAGATATTGCCGTGGAATCCATCCTCTTGACTCACAAGTAAGCCCGGGACAGACGACACGCAACAATACCTCTACGTCCACTTGTTCCAGCTGGGAAACTAAATCCGGTGTGGATGTAGAGTTCGAGTTGAATGAAAAGCACGAAAACTTGCGAAAAGTGAATGCAGTTTCGAGAATTATTGTATCACTATTTAATTAACAATTATTATATCATTATTTAGAATTATTGTTCCCAACATTATTGTAAAGTATACCAATTGTAACTCACGAAAAGTATTGAGGAACTTTAGATCAGTTGGATCAACGCAGACGCCGTGAAGCGCAGCGTAGATCTCACGCAGTGTAGGCTGATCCATATGGTCTTCGTCAGACCAGACGTAGACTCTGCAGAGTTTTGCTGACCATATTCAGTTATCGGTACGGTATCATCATCCGTACCTTGAAACTACCGTAATCCAATGAACTACAGACGTACGGATAACTGAATATAACCGTTTTGTTCACGGATATCAACTTCTCCCACATAATTAGTAGATTATGGAGAATTTTGTGTGTGTGAATATCTACTTTTTTCACATATTCTTTCATAATTTTTTTCGTTCACATATTTCAAAAAATTGTGTAAAGTTCATGACGACCGTATGAACAGCTTCAATTGGGACAACGTGACGGGGCCGATTTCTGTCTTTAGAAGCCCACAACTCGAAATTGATCGATTCCAGTGGATTCCGGTTCAGAGGTCTCGAGACAATGGTTTCAGAAGATGCTCGCAAATCACGAACCGATAGTTCTCACAGCTTCCATCATCCGCATCGACAACGACGCACTCCACTGTCACGTACTCGTCGCCGTTCTGCCAGATTACCGTACCGGATACTGTAATTGCACATCATCATCATCAGTGATGGGCAGCGTATGTGACTATAATTTCCAGAAAAAAATGCGAGGGAGGGGGGTGCGCGGAAAATCAGGAAATTCAGGACCCACAGTAGTGCTATGATGAACTATGGAAAAGAAGTACGGGAATATAGATAAAATGAGCGTTTTCCATGAAGATCCAGTTGTTTTCGACACAAAAACCTAGAAAAATTTCTTCATTTCCCCCGATCGTGGAGAATACGAAGAGGGGTGGTGCGTACCCAGTCACCGCCCTGCCCATCACTGATCATCATCATCATCATCAGGGGTGTGCTTGGTGACACAAGTTTTCCCAATTTGCGCTCCACCTCAATTTTCATCATGTGGTCCACCCTGTTGAAAAAAACTCACTTTTCGGCCTCCTTAATTTTTTTCATGTAGTCCTTTGGAAATGTGTCTAATTTTGCGGGAACACTTCCACTGAAAGAGTTCCCCCTTATGAAATTTCCGGACATCAGTCCATTTTACGCCCCCTAGATAGAAATTCTGCTACTCGCACACCCTTGATCATTATCATGTCACTTTTTCCCTAATCTTCACTCAATCACATTCGCTCATTTCGCGGTCGATTGAGGGCTGTATGTTCGATTGTCCACATTTAACCCACTTTAGACAACGCAACGGCCGATTGCTATTAGCCAGAATACATTGAGAGCAAATGAGAGAGAGAGACTTCAATCGACCGTTGCGCTGTATGGAGGAGACTGTGATAGGCGGTTGGACCACATCTTCTTATTTGTAAATCTCTGATTCAGTTTGCCTTTCGCCTCCGATTCGTCATGTACTCGGTGAAATTTTACCGACATCATTTTCATTGCGAAGACAAAACAGAAACTTTTGAGAAATGTTGTAAGAACTCACAATCAACAACAGCGACACTGCCATTGACGAGTGAAAAGTGAGTTGAGGAGCTTATGACTGTGCCATTGGGAGAAACTGCTTGAGCGAGCTGCGTTTTGAAGCATGTCCGCTGTCTGGAATGATAATAATAATAATAATAAAAAATAATGATAATAAAAAAGATAATGATAATAATAATAATAATAATAATAATAATAATAAATAATAATAATAATAATAATAATAAAAAATAATAATAATAATAATAATAATAATAATAATAAAAAAAATAATAATAATAATAATAATAATAAGTTTATCACAAGATGGTAGTGTTGATTGAATAACATGGGTGAAATATTGAAATACATAGGCAGTGATAGTGATAAGATACTCATGCATAAACGAATGCGATGAGGTATCGTACTAGTATGATGGCTGATTGAGAAATAAGTTCTCTTCATAATTTTTGAACAAGTTCCGGCATGAAGCTCTCCAGAGTATCTTAGGAACACTAAAATCAAGAAACGATATGAAAATAAAACGGACCTGATCCATTCACAGGTCGCGTTCGTAGTGGACGAGAATCTGAAAGAGAGTTTCTACATAAGTGTCGATCTCTCCAGAATAACGCGCTCATCACCGGATTGTTCAGAACTAGCGCGCATCACCGGACTCTCCAGAACTACACGCTCACTACCAGATTCTTCAGAAACACGTCGCTGACCTGCAGGAAACGTGAGTTATCTGCTCATCATCCAATACCGTATCGATGTAGGCGACGATGGTCAGAACGCGTGGTTCATCCTGGAGTATACGACGAATTCTAGGGCGAGAAGATAATTTCAAGGAGTGTTCAGAGGAAAGTATCGCGCTGCTCCTGGATACATCTGAACTTTGAGGCAAAAGATGAAAAATACCCGATAGAACAATTATAAAAAAGTCCAACATGAAAAAGCCTGCTAGTTTCAAACGACAACTCATATTATACAGCGTGTTTCTATGAATTGAGGTTCCCAAACTTCGAAAAACTGGAGAGGTTCCAATTGTACAATGGGGAAATTTTTGAATACCATGCTCGGAATGTGATTTTGCTGCCCATTTTCCATTCGTTCAATGATTAAAATACCCGGAAACTGGGGAGGGGAAGTTCCCGGGAACAAGACAGAAGTCCGCTGGATGTGCAATTCGAGTCTGCTTGAAAATCATGCTGAGGCAGAGATAATGCCGTGGAATCTATCCGCAGAGCTCACAAGTATTTGACTGATTGATTGAATGAAGTGAGCCCGGGACCAACGACACGCAACATCACCTTTACCTCAACTTCTACAGGTGAGAAAATTTTAATCGGGGATCGATGAAGTTCAAGTTTGTTCGTAAAATCATGCTGAGGCAGAGATAATGCCGTGTAATCTATCCGCAGAGCTCACAAGTATTTGACTGATTGATTGAATGAAGTGAGCCCGGGACCAACGACACGCAACATCACCTTTACCTCAACTTCTACAGGTGAGAAAATTTTAATCGGGGATCGATGAAGTTCAAGTTTGTTCGTAAAATCATGCTGAGGCAGAGATAATGCCGTGTAATCTATCCGCAGAGCTCACAAGTATTTCACTGATTGATTGAATGAAGTGAGCCCGGGACCAACGACACGCAACATTACCTTTACCTCAACTTGTACAGGTGAGAAAATTTTAATCGGGGATCGATGAAGTTCAAGTTTGTTCGTAAAATGATGCTGAGGCAGATATACTGCCGTGGAATCTATCCGCAGAGCTCACAAGTATTTGACTGATTGATTGAATGAAGTGAGCCCGGGACCAACGACACGCAACATTACCTTTACCTCAACTTGTACAGGTGGGAAAATTTTAATCGGGGATCGATGAAGTTCAAGTTTGTTCGTAAAATCATGCTGAGGCAGAGATAATGCCGTGTAATCTATCCGCAGAGCTCACAAGTATTTGACTGATTGATTGAATGAAGTGAGCCCGGGACCAACGACACGCAACATTACCTTTACCTCAACTTGTACAGGTGAGAAAATTTTAATCGGGGATCGATGAAGTTCAAGTTTGTTCGTAAAATCATGCTGAGGCAGAGATAATGCCGTGGAATCTATCCGCAGAGCTCACAAGTATTTGACTGATTGATTGAATGAAGTGAGCCCGGGACCGACGACACGCAACATTACCTTTACCTCAACTTCTACAGGTGAGAAAATTTCAATCGGGGATCGATGAAGTTCAAGTTTGTTCGTAAAATCATGCTGAGGCAGAGATAATGCCGTGGAATCTATCCGCAGAGCTCACAAGTATTTGACTGATTGATTGAATGAAGTGAGCCCGGGACCAACGACACGCAACATTACCTTTACCTCAACTTCTACAGGTGAGAAAATTTATATCGGGGATCGATGAAGTTCAAGTTTGTTCGTAAAATCATGCTGAGGCAGAGATAATGCCGTGGAATCTATCCGCAGAGCTCACAAGTATTTGACTGATTGATTGAATGAAGTGAGCCCGGGACCGACGACACGCAACATTACCTTTACTTCAACTTCTATAGGTGAGAAAATTTCAATCGGGGATCGATGAAGTTCAAGTTTGTTCGTAAAATCATGCTGAGGCAGAGATAATGCCGTGGAATCTATCCGCAGAGCTCACAAGTATTTGACTGATTGATTGAATGAAGTGAGCCCGGGACCAACGACACGCAACATTACCTTTACCTCAACTTGTACAGGTGAGAAAATTTTAATCGGGGATCGATGAACTTCAAGTTTGTTCGTGAAATCATGCTGAGGCAGAGATAATGCCGTGTAATCTATCCGCAGAGCTCACAAGTATTTGACTGATTGATTGAATGAAGTGAGCCCGGGACCAACGACACGCAACATTACCTTTACCTCAACTTGTACAGGTGAGAAAATTTTAATCGGGGATCGATGAAGTTCAAGTTTGTTCGTAAAATCATGCTGAGGCAGAGATAATGCCGTGGAATCTATCCGCAGAGCTCACAAGTATTTGACTGATTGATTGAATGAAGTGAGCCCGGGACCAACGACACGCAACATTACCTTTACCTCAACTTGTACAGGTGGGAAAATTTTAATCGGGGATCGATGAAGTTCAAGTTTGTTCGTAAAATCATGCTGAGGCAGAGATAATGCCGTGGAATCCATCCGCAGAGCTCACAAGTATTTGACTGATTGATTGAATGAAGTGAGCCCGGGACCAACGACACGCAACATTACCTTTACCTCAACTTCTACAGGTGAGAAAATTTATATCGGGGATCGATGAAGTTCAAGTTTGTTCGTAAAATCATGCTGAGGCAGAGATAATGCCGTGGAATCTATCCGCAGAGCTCACAAGTATTTGACTGATTGATTGAATGAAGTGAGCCCGGGACCAACGACACGCAACATTACCTTTACCTCAACTTCTACAGGTGAGAAAATTTTAATCGGGGATCGATGTGAACAGCGTATTTCTATTAAGGTTCTCAAACTTCGAAAAACCGGAGAGGTCCATCATATGTAGAACGGGGAAATTTTCAAATCCCTAGCTCGAAATGTTATTTTGTTGCTCAATTTCCATTTTTTCAGTGGCTAAAATACCCGAAAACCGGAAAGGAGGAGTGCCTGGGAACAAATCAAGAGTTCGCTGATATTATCGGGAAATGATGAAATCTGCTTTTCAAGGAAAGAGACTCACAAAGAAGTTGGTAACATTGGCGTGCTTGTTCCAATTTTCGACTCTGCACTCCACGTCGACAAAGGTATTGTCTTCTCTGGAAGATCATCTTTCAGCCGTCAATACCGTATCCTCTGGATAAAATGGA
>CAVOJK010000259.1:0-32467 GCA_963695495.1 Hololepta plana | reverse complement strand
TGGGAAACATTTTCCGAGTGATTGATTACTTCTGGGGTTTTGGAAGCACCACTTTGAAGTGAAAATGCTCACATTCTCACGCAGTCCTCTTTTTGTCCTGCAACAAACAACTAAAAAAGTCTCGACTAATTCTTGTCCAAGTTGAGAGAATAGATTATTCGGGCACTTGTGTAGATTCTTGTAGATTATCAGTTTCGGAGATTTTAGATGGAGATTATTGTGATCTTTTGGATTTTCATAACTGTTAATGATCGCGCTGATAAGAAAATTTCAATCGTTCATTTACCTTTGATACAAGCTACGGGATAGGGGCTTTCATTGATTTGCTCTAATCGATCGACCGTAATCCAATTCCTCTCAGCGCCCGCCAATTGGTATGTCGCCATGTATGACTTTGATGCAGTCGAAGCTACCGATTTATCCTTCAAGGTGGGCACATTTGCTGTTTATCGGCAACTCTTCGATCGATTGGATCTGATCACTTTCTGAATTACGATGACAAAAACTTATAATTGCAGACCGGCGATCGAATCAACGTCCTCGAGTTTAATGATGAGTGGTGGAAGGTTAGTTTTATTCATAATGTTTTTTGAGTCCGTTCTCTTCGTAAAGTACGAACCAACATATCGATAAATCTTCTGATCTCTCAAATCGAACACTTCAGGGCTCGTGCAACGGTCGCGAAGGCATCTTTCCTGCTAATTATGTTGAGAAAGTCAATGGTCAGTCTTTTTCTCAATCAAACAGTTCATCACACCAGTTCTTATCAATTTTCGTAAATTTTTTGAGTGTGAAATAGAAGCCGTGCTATGAGAAATTTTAAGAGTCCGAACGACAGTTAATTGCTATACAGATGGCTCGACACCGCTCGCCTCGAGCGCCAGCGCCGGCGCCCTGGCATCGCCGACGCGTCCCGGTGCCGGCCAGAAAGTGAAGGCCATCGCCGCATTCCAGGTATGGGGGATACGGCGGCTATGCACTCTCACACAAGGATACTGTATCTGGCGATCGATGGTTTTTTCTGGAAAAAAGATAGAAAGTTTTGCAGTGTGATAAGGAAGAGATGAGGGGGAATAACTTAGTCTCGATTTATTGACTCCGAGAGAGGAGGCGATTTTATCGTAGCATAATAGTGAATTATGATTTGCAGGCTACGGCTGATAATCAGCTGACGCTGCGTGTAGGCGACACGATTACGGTGCGGTCCAAGAGCGATCAAGGATGGTGGGAGGTGAGTAGAATGAGATAAGCGAAGATGTCTTTTTTGAGCCCTGGATTAGCTGAAATGCTGCTTTAGGAACGCTTGTCATCTTGAAAAACAGTAATTTCCGAAGCATATTTCTGGAGAAGCTTTTTTGAGAACTTTCCCATTTATCCGATTAAAGATTGTGCAACCGGAACCGTTTTTCGACGTGAGAGGAATTTCACACAGTCCTTGATGTAGAGAACATCCAACTCTATCCAGTGATTATTTGCCCATGTTAATGGCTCCAGAAAAGTCGGGCAGGGTCGGAAAAATTTCGCAAAAAATTCGGCCAGAGTCAGATGAAAAAATTTGAGAAAAAAATACCAACACTTTTCTGTCATGTTGTAGTGAATTGGTCTCGAGGAGAAAACATGGTTACTGTATATTGCGTGTCAACCGCCTCCGGCCGAAACGTTAACCTGGCTTTTCTTTGAACACCCATAGCTCAACAAATAGGTCGTCGGCCAGGGGGAAGCCAATGACAAAAAAGTCCGCGCTGCCATGGAGTACATTTATAAACTAATATTCAATCATTACGGTGCGAGTTGACTGAATAGACCCTGGCCGAAAGGTCAACCTGAGCCTTTTTGCGATACGCCGAAGACGCAAATTACGCACTTTACACGATACGTAATTTGTCCCAGCTGACTAGCGATGACGTTTACTGTAGGTCTTAGAATTTTTCGGTACGCTAACGACAATGAACTACGGACAGAAATGCATTATCTTGAATTTTCTCAATGAAAATTTCGGTCAAAATTTTCGGCCAGAGTCGGGAAATTTTTCAAAAAAGTCGGCCAGGGGTGGTTAATATTAACCAGGTAAATAATCACTGACTCTATCTACCCTGAAATTTTTATCAAACTTGGTGATAATTGATTCCAAGTGCCAGTGGGCTCGATGTAGAAAAACTGAAAGAGACTGAGGAGGGAGAGGGCCACGTGGAGGACTTGTGGCGTGGATTGTGTGAACGATGTGTGAATTAGCAAACCAATGGTTTGTGCGCACCACGAATTTACGACTCGGCTCCCAAAATCTTTAAGCCCTTGTGCAGCTGAAATTTTACATCCCGAACGGTGATCGTCTTGGAAATGCAGTTATTGTCGTAGGAGTCTTTTGGGAAGCTATTTCTCGTGAACCTTCACGTTTATACGGTGAAAAAATGTTGAAACGCATTTCACAGGGCGAAGTCACCGAAGATGATGGCAGTATTAAAGTTGGCTGGTTCCCGGGCGATTATGTGCAGGCTGATGAGGTGCGTTGATATTCTGGTCCTGGATGGAAAGTACGGTAATCTGGCGAATTGGGTCTCACAGTTATTATGTTTCTGATTTCTTGCGAATATCTTTTTTCATCTACTAAATGTCGTTTCGAGTTTCACGCACGTTTTTATAGTCGACGGACTTCTTAATAGTAGTTTGTTGCTCGCGAAGTATAACTTTCGAAAAGAAAAAAACACGTGTTACTCGGTGCTCTGATTTTGAGCCGTGTGGAGTGTTTTGTTGTCTTCTACGAATTGCCAGTAATTTCGTCTCACAAGTTGAAGAAGTTACGGAGAAAAACTGATAGAGTAGTGTGAGAACCTACGGAGCTTGAGCTTGCAAACCCATTTCTGTACTCCAGACTGCCGGCCCGGTGCCTGGCGCTTCTGCCAACCCTGCCACTTCGCCCGTCGGCAAAACTTTTGTAGCGCAATTTGACTATTGCGCTACGCAATCGGATGAGCTCAATTTTAAGGTAACAGTGTGCTTTCGCGTTGTATACTCTATTGGAAAATTCATTTTTTTACGATTTATCAGTAAAGAGATTACTTTTTTCTCCAGTTGAAAGTTCTGCAATAGTAAACATCCGATATGTCTACTCACTAAAAAATGGTTTTGAATACTTTCAATCATACATCTGGATTTTCTCGATGCGATAAAAGTAATAAAAACCAATAATCTTTTCACACGTGATCTTCGCAGGTTGGCGACAACATTGTCGTCGTCTCGCAGACTGACGCAGACTGGTGGACGGGCTTTGTGACTAGCGCGCCAAGCCACCATGGCCTCTTCCCGGCCAACTATGTAACGCCTAGGTAGGCTCCGCCCACTTCTATCGCCCTTTCACGCCCCCCTTACCGTATCCAGGCTTGCGATGAAAGTATGTCAGGAAATCTCTCGTGAGGTGGAGAAAATTATTTCGAAGAGTTTTGAGAATTTGACTGAGCAACTCTCATCGCAAGCCACACCCCCGCACTTTTCCTTCCAGTGATATTTCCCACGCCCCCCCCCCACTTCTCCTCCTACTATCTATCTATCTCTCTCGCTCGCGTATAACCTTGTCCCTTCTGCATGTCTTCAGTTTACGCTAATAATAACTAGCTTGTGCAAGCATTTTCACGACAAATTTTTTGCAATATTCAAAATTTTCTATGAAAATACGCCTCTGAAATGTTTGCACGAGCTAACGATTTTTTCATGCCACGCCCACACAAAAAGAGTGCTGCAATTTGAGAGAATTAATTAATCATAATTTGATCTTTTTGATCTTGAGATTAGCCATTAGTCTAGTAGTTACTAATTTTATTTTTTTATCTGAAGTACGACATTTTTTACATCATTTTACGCACTCAAGCAAGAATCCAAGGCCAAGTTCACTTTTTGTTTCCTACACACACTGATATAAACTCCGCTCATTTATCTCTCCACTCGATAACCACCCCCCCCTTCTAGGCCTTGTTTTTCTTGGTGAAAACCGCCGTGTATCTGGTATAGTTTGTAGCGCCTTATTCGCTCACCAATATACTCTACCCAAAAGCCATGCAAATTACTACATAGATTATTCTTGTTTCAGCATAATAATGTTTTTGCAGAGTATGTCTCATCTTTTTCACATTCACCATTTTATCATTATTCGCAATAAAAATAGTGTAGTAGTCATAGTATAGTATAAAGTTGCATCATTCCTACCAGAGTGAGGCCCCCCACACACAGCTCGGTTGTTCCCAAATCACACCATCTTTGCCAACTTTTCCATTACCGAGTTCGAGTATGTTCTCCCTCTCTCTTTCCACTCATCGTTGTGCGTTGACTCTCCTTTTGTAGAAGTTTAAAATACGCTCTAGTTTGTGAAGACTATTTCTCTCCTTATAACTCCCAAAGATTGTCTGATAAAGTTTTAGTAGTTAACTTATCAGTTGTTCTCTCTCAAATTGCAGCACAAAATACAAAAAACAGTGGTACGGACATACGGACTTCGTAAAAAAGTTTTACGGTAAAAACCAATCATTCAGACTATACTTATAATAACTTATTCTCGTAAAAACCCGGACTTCGTAAAAACCAATCAAAGAAGTCAAACACCTATGGGGGCTGAGACTGGATGTTTCTCAAAGAGTCATTTCTTTTACAGCACTGAAACAAGCTCGAATTTGTATGATGCAACGCCAGAGATTGCTTCTTACTACGAAGGTGATTTGGTTTTGATTGCTTCTCAATCGATATTTGATGAAAATTGAAAATGTTTGCAAAAAGGTTGCTACATGAAGCAGATCGGAAAAAAAGAGAAAGAAGAAAAGAGAAGAGAGAGGGGGAAGACGGTGAGACAGTCACCTTTGGCAGTGCCACCCGATCTCTCACTCTTCTCATCATCGTTCGGCTCGTCGATGGACTATGGAACAAGCGCTGATGCACCACCACAAGTACCCAAACATCGAGGTGAGCAACAGGGGTGTGCGAGGAGCAAAACTTTCGTGGGGGGGGCGCAAAATAGACTGAAGTTCGAAATTTTCATAAGAGGGAACCCTTTCAGTGAAACAGGCTCCACAAAATGAGAGAAATTTTAAAAGGGGGGACCACGTGGAAAAATTTTGGGGGGGTGGGCGCAAAGTGAGATTTTTTCAACAAGGGGGACCACATGATGAAAATTGGGGTGGGGCGCAAATCGGAAAAAACTTCTGTCTTGAGGCACACCCCTGGTGAGCAATTACAGCTACCGTATACTTACAATTGTTGCAGTACGTACGATTGACCTTGTTCAAGTTGGCTAATTAGTACAAGATAAGATGAGACTAGACGATAGCTGTAGTCTGGCAGGGGAGTCCCAGTGGGAACAAATTACAGCATTCCTCACGGTTCACGCACATTCTGATTGTAAAAAAACGCTCGGCCAATTCCCTTGATCCTTCGAGTTCAAGTGAATCTTTAATTAATTTCTCAGCGGCGGCCGTCTCATCCGCTCTCACTACGCCCCGAGGCCTCTCCAACCACGATGATCCTCTAGGCAACATTCAGCTTGATCCGGAGAAAGCTGAGAAGCTGAGAAGACTAGTCGAGGTATGAGGCCTGCCATTATGATCAGGACTCTGTCTTTTGGATCAGAGAGACTGATCAGTGATCATGAGGCTGGGATCGGTCCTCCAAGATCACGGGTTGATCCGTTGATCACAGGAACTGCTGACAACTGAGCAACGTTATAATACGGATCTCGAGCTCGTCCGACGGCTCTTCAATGTCAATATGGCAAAAGTGCTCGATGAGAGCATGATGGAGAAGGTTTGGAGATCAAAATCAGTAGTTATCCATTGGTGAACAGATCACTAATCAGAGTGCAATAGCTGTTGATTATCGGATCAATGAATCTCTCCAGATCTTCCTCAACTGGGACGAGCTGATAGTGCTATCTGCAAGGCTCGCGAGCAGATTGGAGCGAGAGGCACCAGGTATCGTTTTTTTCGGAACTCGCATAGCCACACTTAGGGAACGGTAGCCGAGCGGTGTATTGCGCTGTTCGGTTCACATCGGTCGTCGGTTCGATCCCGTCCTTGGGCAACCAAACCATCTATCCTCTCTGGGCGGTGAATCGGTAGGGTCTTTGCTCAAACGGTCTGAAACGGTCTGAAACGGTTATCTTTGCCCAAACGGTCTGGAACTTCGTGCAATTTATTCCACAAATTACAAACAAGACCCGCTGACGGCGTTGTAGCGCTAAAAAGTTACACCAGTTTGCACCGTGACACAGTAATTCGCTCTTTGGACGTCTGATTTGAGTTGCAAGGTTTGCACAACTCGTCAAATAATTTTATGTCAGCACTCACAATTGTCAGGAGTAAAAATTAATTTCCCTGCAGCGGGCGTCTTCTCTGCTGAGATCAACGCACTCACGATGGGCTACGTGCGCTTCTGCTCGCGCCAGACCGATGCTCTCGAGCTGCTGAGCAACGTCATTGCCCAGAAGGCTGAGGTACGGTGAATGGGTGGGTATTACGGTAGCTCGGAAAAGACCAGATACGGTAGCTCAGAGGGTATTACGGTAGTCCTTTCAACATCAAGGTACGGTAGCTAGAGGGCTACTGTATTTGGGGGATTGCTAGGGCACGATCAGCGGTAGGTCTCTAACAACTTGTGAAATTGTATTGGAAAAGTTCGCGGGCTGTAAGTAGAACCCAGTAGAAACAATGGATATGATTCAGGAGTTTTGCGTGGCACGAAACAGCCTCGTGTGCGATCTAAAAAGGATAAAATCAAATTATCTCTAAATTAAGCCATTCCACGCCGTCTGATATGGTTCAGGTTCACGTTCCAATCAGGAGTGGATAAGTGATAAATCCCAAAATTTGAGGTGCGTCGAATGTACACGAAATGCTGCGAGTCTAAGCGCTCTCGCGGCTTGACGCTCTCGTACTATCTGCTGCTGCCGCTGGGACGTGTTAGCAAGTGAGTCTTTTTTTTTAATTTTCATTATTAGTATTCATTAGCTTTTTATTTTGTATTTCTTTGATTGTACAATTTCATTATTATCAATCATTTTTTTTTTTTATCATAGTCGGCCGAGAGCCGCATGTCCAAGTGCTGTCCACTTGAGACAGCGCAACGGCCGATTCATCTCTCACTCCTCTCTGCTCTCAAAAAGAAAACTGGCCGTTGCGCTGTCTCAAGCGGACTGCCGTAGGACACGTAGCTCACGGCTGCCTGAAATAATGAAAAATTATAAAAAAGGAAGCAGGCTATACCTGAATGCCAAGGCGAGTGGAAACATGATCTTCCATGTTGCAGATATCCGCTGCTCTTCGATAAGATGCTGGCGTGCGTGCCAGAAGGCTGCGCTCTGCACACCTCACTTGACGTAGCTCTGCAGCTGCTGAAGGCGCTCGTTGCAGAGGTGCGGGATACGAGTACTCTGGCATCCGGGAATGAGAATCGACCGTAGCTTAGTAGTTTTTGTTGTTAGGCTCTGAGCAGCTACCGCTATCTGTGAAATGTATTATTTTGTATCGCGGTACTGGAGAACCTCCTAACGCAAAAACATAGGCAGATCCATGGTTCTCCAGAAAAATATAAAAAAGGGGTGGCGCCATATTTATGCCTGTATAATAAGATGAACCTCTGGTCCAAACGTCTTTACCGTAATACAGTTGCTCAAAGGAACCAAGAATGTTTCTCTACCGGGGTTCACTGCCAAGGCCAGTTTCTGCGACATAAAGTCAACTGAGACTACGAACCCCCACTGTGTCCGACTCCGGCCCTTTGTCTCGTCTTCAGAAGTAACGAAATGTTGCAGGTAAACTCTGGCATCGCTGAGACGGACAATCTGCAGCTGCTGTGCTGGGCGCAGCAGCACGTGCGCCTCTCTGGCGTCGGAGAACCGCTCGAATTCACCGGCGCTACGAGATGCTCGGTGAGATCTTTTCTACAGATGAGATTTAACGGATGGCATGAAACCTCTCGATCTGCAGGGTCCGCGCAAGTTTATTCACTCTGCTATACTGTACAAGGCTCGGAGTGGCAAGTTGCTTGTTGGTGAGTTATACAGAGAGGGGGGGGTACACAAGTGATATCACGCGATAGCTAGAACCTCTGGAATGTGATCTGGGGCTGGAATCAGAGGGTGACACTTTTCAGCCTGGAATCAGAAGGAAAGATAGAGCTGAATCATGGGTAGAGGTTATCCGCCTTTCCGCCTGGAATCAGGCGCAGAACGGGACTGGAATCAGAGCAGTGAATCGTCGCGGCTGCGTTGCGTGCAACCCCCGAAATGAGCCTGGAATCAGCGCTCTACAGAGTCTCACATCGGAGCTGATTCCAGACTCGGGATGCCGCGCCCCCTTTCACTTTATTCGAACAATCAATATGCGTCGCTCTTCTTTTTCCTGTTTTCGTATTTCCGCTGTTTCGCTCTCCTACGTTTCGTTTTTCCAGAAAAGAAACAGTTACAGATGACATGGAACGACACATTGGAATTTCTGAACTTGGCGCATGTTGTTTGAATGAGTTCGGTCAGTTTTTTCCTATTTCAATTTTCTCGCACCGGTTACTCCATTTTGCTCGATTCACAAACAAATTACCGAGTGTGAATTCAAATGGAGATAGTGTCTAAATAGATAGTATCAGCTGTTTATTGCACATTCTGCAGGTTGGATAACCAAAAACCATAGAAATCTGAATTCCTAGACAAATAAGTTTCACTATTGAAACGATAGTCATTCCAGAAGGACTTCGATCTGACAATGAGCGCATCAGTTCCATGGCCACTATTAGCGGTTCGCAGTGTTAGCGGTTTGCAGTGTTTTGAATTGTTCTCCTGTTTTTGTCTTTGTTTCTTTGAAGTGGAAAACTGAATAAATATTTCCGCGTCTCCCATGTTGTCAGCGTCACTGTGTTTAGCGCAATGAAGAGTCTCAAAATGATGCCGAAATGAGCCTGAAATCAGATGAGGAGGAGGGGGAGGGTATCATTCCGAGACTGGAATCAGAGCCCAGGCAGAGCTCTGGCACCTTCATCCCGTCCATCTGATTCCAGACTCGGAACACTCTCAAAATGAGCTTGTTTTCTCCTTCCTAGCGCAGACTGATTTTCCCCTGATTCCAGCCCCAGATCACATACCAGAGACAACAAAACCGTGAATCCGGAGAATAGCTCTTGCGGATTTCGAATATTCATACCACACAACTTACCGTATCCCAGAACAAACTGGATGTACAGACAGAGGTCCTAAGAATAGTTGAATGTGTCTTTCAGGTATCCTCTTCAACGACTTTCTGCTACTCACCACACCAGATGAGCCGTTGAGTGAGGTCAGTTAACTTATAATGGTCCTGTAAAGAATGTTTCCAGTGTCTGGTCAGGGTTACGGTACGGAAATCATAACTTCTCAGGTGGACGGCTTCAAGATCTCAAAGACGAGTGAGTGTCGCTTGAGCATCTACAAGAAGCCTCTGTTACTTCATGAGCTTGAGGTGAGCATCTACAACATCATGATCAAGATGGTCAACCATAACGGAGAAGGATCAAGAATAACTTTGTTTTGAAATCAGCATGCCCCTTTTTCACTATCTTTAAGCCTCGGAAAAAGGAGCTCGTAAACTTTGCCCTGTAGTTCTGGTGACAGGAACACATGTACTCTTCTACATATCAGGTGCTCCCAATAGCGAAGGATCGAGATGACGACGTAAGCTTTACGCTTCGATGTGGTTAGTTGATCAGATCCACTGCAGTTGTTTCAATTTGAAGAAAGTATCTTCCAAAATGTGCCAACGAAAAACCTGGAGAAAAGGCTCTCAAAGCACCTCTAATGATTCACAGCCATTTTGGTATCCTGCAGGTAGGAGCCGGCCTAACCAGGGATGATTCCTTACAGGAGGAATTTCTCAATTCCGGTGAACTTTACTCTTTATCAGGCGAAGACATGATCGCTCTGCGGGCAGCAAATCGAAATGCTCGAACGCTGTGGATGCGCGAGCTCGAAGAGGCTACGAGCCTCGCTGCTATCGCCAATGCAGAAGTCTGCAGGGTACGGTAGTCTCTACGCTATGTCCAGAAACCGTGTTTTCTCATCTTGAACAACTCGTGAGAATTGCGAAGGAAAAGATTCCTTAGGAATCATCCTTATATTGGTTCAAAAGTTATGCTGAAAAAACAAAACTCGATTAACTTTTGACCGCTACTGTATCAGTACAGTATCCTCCAGAACCAGAGCTGGAGGAACCTCCCAACCCAAAATGTAAAAGTGAAGAAACTTTACTTGAAAAACCAGAAACTTTACTATTCGAAACTACAGTAATCCTCTCTTCTCCAGAAAGCCTCTGTAAGCGCTGACGCCGCCCACATGGCTGGCAGATTGCTCGTAGAAGTAATAGGACTGCAGCATGTCGATGCCAGCATTGCATGGAATACGGTAAGATGATCGATTTTCCAGTTGGGACGCAGCACTTGTTGATCTTTCGGGAGCCGACAGCTCGTTTGGATACACATGACAAAGCAGCGTGACACATAGAGTGAGGCGTGATGTGGCCTGGTAGCTTGTCTCAAGTGAACTCGGTCGGTCATACGGTATTAAGCCGAGTATACATGTCGAAACGAGACAACTGTTCATTTTCCAGCTCGTCTTCCGGGTCTCATTTGCTCGCGAGACTCAATACTTTGAACTCGCTGGAGGCAAGAATACAAACTTGATTCAGCTCAATCTCACGACGCAATTCGGCTTTGCGACTACTACGGTGAGTGATCGGCGACATTCAGTTATCTGTACGGTACCATCATCCGTGCGTTGAATCTACCGTAACCCAAGGTAATTAAAATGTACTGATAACCGTACCGTACGGATAACTGAATATGACCGAGTGATCCAAAACTGATGAAGAAAAAAGGACTCATCAATTCATCCAAATTTATTCAGGACGGCACGCTCTCTGTTGGCGTCTACATAAAGCGGACGTATGCACCGGATTTGTTGATTTTCGGTAAGATTGCACTTTTCATTATATCCATTGGCAGCATACATGGGCACGGTCGTTCCAAGAACGTCACAACCCCTTTTTGGATTCTGAATTTCAGTTGTCAAGACCCTCTTTTGCGTCATATTCAGCCTGTCATGACACTTTCTCACTCTGTTTTAGGCTGTGTCATGACCCTTTTTGGGAAGTTTGGAACGATTGCTGCCCATGTATGATTGGCAGCATCCAAAAGTCTTTTGGACGACTTGATTGACCAGAATTGATTGATCAGACGAGGGCCGCATCGGATTGCCTCATCTTCTCGCTGAATCCGCCGGACACCGCGGCCCGATCATAAAGGCTGTGCCGCTGAGGACAGGTGAATGATATGTGTTAAAGATTGTGCAACCCGAACTGTTTTTGGAAAGGAAAGGATTTCCATATATGCCATGTCAATGACCAGCTCGAACTTTATCTCTCATTGAATTTTTATCACCATTGGTGATAACTGATTTTTGGTGCTAGAGTGCCAGACCTGGTCAAATGGAACAAGTAGAGACGCAGACTATAAGATGTGTGCACGGTCTCTCCTCTCTCGGTCGTCGCTCTCTCATTCTCTTCCCGAGATGGTGTATTGAGTGGTGTATGGCTGTGTGAGAATTAGCAGACAAATGGTTTGTACGCACCCCGCATTTACTACGACTAGGGTGGTAAAATCTTTAAACGTATCAGAATCAGCGGAACTTGCCGATTTATCCGAAAGTAAAAGTGTGTTCGAACACATTACTGTAGTGCAACTCAAAACTGCCACTCATTCTAAACTTTCAACGCGAAATCTAAACTTTCAACGCAAACGCAAATTGATCATCAGGGAAGATGAGAAATGAGAGAAATGAATTATGAAAAGAATAGATTAAGTTAGAAAATAAATAAAAAATGTACAGCGGACGCGGCGCGCGCCTCGATGATGCGCAAATCGCGCGAAACGCTCATGATCAAATTCGTGATTCAAATGTTTGGCGCTGATCTCTGATTGAAGTCGACCGAGAGCCTCGAGTTCAATCGAAGTCCACTTGAGACAGCGCAACGGCCGCATTTTCACATGGAGAACATGAACATGAATCGGCCTGTAGCCTGTCTCAAGTGGAGTGCAATTGGACATACGGCTCTCGGCCGACTATAATTTCTTCCCTGCTCTATGTACAAAGTGTATAGTTCTTTTTTTCTGTTTTTCTGCTAGAATGTCCACGATGAGCTACCGTCAAGTAGTTATTTTCTGTTCTCTGAAAAGTTCTTGTGTTGCCCCTCTAATATGATATTTTCTAATTTGACAGATCGCCATCTTTCCATCCTTATACTAGCTTTTAATTTATCAGTATTCAGACAGCCACTGCTGTATAGTCACTTCACCCTGCCGGTGTCAATATTTAGACATTTTCCACTTTGCTAATACTTAGTGCTAGTTTTACATAGTGCATAATCTTTACCATCTTTTGAGCTTGCTCTAATAATAATAACGGAAACTTTATCAGTTCATTGCCCAATTCCAGCATACATAGACACAATTTCATTATCATAATTTTCTCCACCTTCTAGCCTTACAATGTGCTTCTGCCAATCCACCGGGTAGCCGGGGTCATATTCAGTTCAGTATCCGTACCGTACCGTACCATTATCTGTACGCCTGAAACTCATTCGATTACGGTAGGTTTCAACGCACGCATGATGGTACCGTACGGATAAATGAACATAGCCGTATCTGGAGGCAGAGAGAATAGATGAAACAAAATACACTGCAAAAGACGAAATGCTCACTACCAATTACAGTAAGCCAACTCGATCAAACCCACGCACCATTCATTCGACCGGTAACTCTCATTGTTCGCCCCCCCCCCTCCCATAAGCAAAAAACTCGAGATTCCGCCTCCCTCTTTCTTGCTCCCATCACCCCCTGCTCAATTGTTGTGAATCAGAGCTAGTTGTAGTTGTGCCTAATAAAATAAAAATACTTCATAATGTTTTTTGGTTTATCCAGCTCACAACGTACATGTCCTCAAGTGCAGCATTCTTATTTGGATTTGAGATTCCACCTGCGATAATGCACTCAAACGAGCGGAAACTTCTCTGCTACTCCGGTATTTTCTTACAAGTTGATTCCAACCACAATTCAAGTTGTTTCCAAGGGTTGTTTTCAAGTTGGATAAACTGGAAATGAGCTGATTCAACTTGTAAAATCTCTTACGGTAGCTTTGGGCCTTTAATTGCCTCTTTAAAATCTCTATGATTCAACTTGTTTTTTACCTTACTGGAACAACTTGGAAACGAGCTGGATCAACTTGGAAAAGGCCGTTTTGGTTGGAAACAACTTGGGAAAAAATATCAGAGTAAATGATTATGTGGGGTAGCGATATCTTGGGCCCCCGGGCCGCCATTTCCCAGCACCTCATTGGACAAACAGAAAGGTCGCCTCGGGTATCTTTTTCAAAAATTCAAAAATTCAACTTTCTGAACTAGTTGAGGTCATTGCCGAAAGAACAAGTCGACACAGCTCACCATTGCCGCTAGGCAACAGTACAAAGTCTCCTTTCAAACCACTTGAAATTTTTGCCCTTTCGATGGCGTGACCAGGCATTCCAGTATTTTGTGCTCAGTCGTCCATTCTCTCTCTTTGCTGTCCCACACGCAGCTCTCTTTTTCTGACCCACTGATCTACCGTAACCCATTACCAACGGACCAGCGTGGCCCGAAACTTGTCTATCGTAGCCCATAATTGAAGAAGCGTGCTTCCAGCGATTGTGGCTAGAGAAGAGCAGGCTCATTGTCAGAAGCACTGCGGTCATGAAGATTAGTTCAAAAATCTCAGGGTAACAGATGATCTGATATTTTGGACTACGGTAGGTTTGAATGTACAGATAACAGAACATAACTATATTCTTCCACCCACATTTCTATTATTACCGACGGAAGCAGAACGCAAAGAAATGCGTCAGTCAGTGCAACCGGAATCAGCGATTATGGTTGGGCTGAAGAGGGACCAGAAGAATCTTCTCTGTTTGCTGGTGTGATTTCACATCTGGTTTAGCTTCTATTTTTCCGTTTTTGATTTTTCCAAAAAAATTGTTTATTTCCCGAGAGCGTTTCTTTCTTGTTTCCTTGTTTTAGTGTGCTATACATTCGCTACGTGCCGCTATTCACTTTTGCAGTTCTCTTCTGCTCTCACCGCAGTCTTCATTGAATCAACTCCAAGATGCTGCAATGGCAACTTTCTCTTGAGTGTTCTGGTAGTGAAATGGGGCGCGGGCTTATCCACTGCACTGCTTTTGAGCATATTGTTTCTGAGCGTTGTGGGAGAGTTAAAGATTTTCTAACCCGAGTCGTAGTAAAATCGTGGTGCGCAACAACCATTATTTTGCTAATTCACACATCGTGCACACAATCCACGCCACAAGTCCTCCACGTGGCCCTCTCCCTCCTCGGCCTCTTTTCAGTTTTTGTGCAACGAGCCCACTGGCATTCGGAATCAACTATCACCAAATTTGATGAAAATTTCAGGGTAGATAGAGTTGGGTGTGATCTACACTATAGGATAAGCGAAATTACGCTCCCGTCGAAAAAACGGTTCGGGTTTGCACAATCTTTAATTGATTCCTAGGAATCGATTATCCAAGCTCTCTCACAACGTGAAGTTTCAATAGGCAACCTGCGGAATGGTGGATAATCCTCTCCCTAGCTCACAACCTACACTCAAGTGTAAGTTATTCGTCTGAACATTCATTAGGTGAGAACGATATTTTCAAGTTCCAAACACATTACACTGAAACAATTTCCCCCGCTACTACATGTTCGATAAATCAAATGGGTCAACAATATTGTTTTTTCACTCAAACTAATTTGTTTTCAAAGCAATTTGCTTTCGAAGCAATTCGCTAGTTTAACTGTACGTCTGTTCTCTCTGTTGTTTAATCGTTGAGTTCTGAAGAATGAAGTCCTCTTGAAGGCACGTACTCCTCAAACTCAAACTCCTGACAGCAGTTATTTAGCACTACTTATAGAGCGCTCAGATACAAAGCCTCCTGTTACGACGAAGTCCGTTTGGCGACATGATTTAGACTCGAGAGTCCAATTTTCAAGTCGATAATGCACTCATTTGATCGAAATATTTACATTTTCCCCCGGAAATGATCGAGTGACTCATGACGAAAAAGTCGAAAAACTGACCACTTGGAGAAGAATATAAACACGACTTGCTCATTCGTGATAGCAAACCAACTACAAAGCAGAGGATGAAATTATACTCTATGATCGTGCTTTTAGTATTCGTGATAGCATCTGCTACTAGCACACCAAGTTGTGGCGAGGATAAAGAATGTCACACGTTCTGCAAAGGAATTCAAGAGGAGTCCTCGAAACCTGGTTCGAATGCGCGCTTTAGGGTGAGTAGTTTTTTTCTCGCTGTTGCAAATTTTTGGTAGACGCACTTTTCAAGCAATATTGTCCCACACAGAAAATACTATCCTCTAATCACTCTTTATACTCTAATCACTTCTCAAAGGACAGAGTTTCTGGGGCGTTTCCGTTTTGTCTCCGATAACGAAAAGTTTCTATCTTTCATGCTGTTTGCAACCTACACTGGAGAGTGAATGAAACAATTGCGAGGTCGCAAGACTCATGATGATAGGTTATCAATTATCATCGAATCATCATGTTTCAGCTCACAGGACGCTGTCACTCGGGACTCTGCGATTGCTGTGGGTATATTGAACCTAATACTAGGTACATTGGCTGTATTTTCAGTAAAAAGCATTAGACAGACCTAAGCGGCTCATATGAAATCATTCATTGTTGTGTTTGTTGATTTTGACATTCTCAACTCTGATGTGAACTGGCTGCCTATGATATTATAAAGACACTCTTTTCACTCTCTTTTTAATTTCTATTTCTCTCCCTCGATATTAATTAGTAAAAAATTGATTCAGTAACATTTACGTAGCATTCAATGGTTCATCTACCTGAATCAAAATACGATACAGAAGAGTTTTCCAAATGGGAACACCGACATGACTTGCATCGAGATTAGCCCCATAGGTGATCAACAAAACTCGAATCGTTACAGCCCAAGGGGAGCAATCGGGCCTTATTTAGTGTTTTTCTTATCTATCTCTCTCTTTCTCCTTTTCATGTATGTGGAATGGAAAGATCACCATTCATAATGGCCTTTGTTTTATCGAGTTTATAACAAGCTCAATGCAATCAAACAACAACATTTTCCTAGAAGACTAAACAAAAGAAAGACTATTCCAAACTCTGATCTGATTTACTTTCCTGCCGATGCCGCGGATTTTGCTTTCAATTCTTGTAGAGCGGCTTCGTTTGGTCGATTCTTGGGATCAAATGGCGATGGAAGGACGAGATTTGACTTGGCCTGAAAACTCGATAATCCATGCCCGTTCAGTGTAACTTTTCTCGAAAACCCATGCTCATTGTCAGATCTACGCTGACTTCTGAGACATTGTGATTGTTAGAAGCCTCTTTGCCGGCGAGAAACTAGGCCACGTTCAGTTATCCGTACTGTTCAATTGCCTGTACGTCCAAGTTTCAAAGGATTACGGTAGGTTTAAACGTACGGCTAATGGCCGTTACGGATAACTGAACCAGAAAGTCAGCCACGCAGCTCCAAGCTGCTACCGTAACCACACAAAGCCTATTACCGTATGATCGAACTGACCTCGAAGAAGGTATACGATAGCAGGATTGAGTCTAGATACTCGAGTGCCGGATCATTTGCATAGTCGGGATCGATATAGAAGAAGACGGGCAGATCCACCTGCATTTAATTGATTATGCAATGTGGCAAATTCTCTACTTTTTTGCTGAGAACAGTGAGAAACGAGTGAGTGACATGGCACGTAGTTTCTACGGTTTTTGACGTTTATTGAGAGAAATGGACTCGGAATCCTAGCAGTCACGCAACAAGTAGTCGACCAATTCGAGAAAATGCGCTGCTCTCGCCCATTTTCCAGAGTTCGCATTTGTATTTTCACACCACTGTCACATCTCGAGCTTTTCTCTCGCCGAGAGAATGTAGACACAATGCGTCAAATGTGCGAAATGAACGTGGTGACTTTGCTGACCTGCTCTCCTGGATTCAAAATTTGCTCTTCGAAGCAGAAACATTGAATCTTGTTGAAGTAGTACGCCGCCTGAGAACGCAATTCTAATATTTCTCCCCCCCCCTCTTCCCGCTTCCCCTCTCTCCCTCTCCCTCTCCCCTCTCTCCCTCTCCCTCTCCCCCTCTCTCCCTCTCCCTCTCCTCTCTCTCTCTCTCTCTCTCTCTCTCTCTCTCTCTCTCTCTCTCTCTCTCTTCTCTTCCCTCCATTCAAACCTGAAAAGGCGTCAAATTATACGAAGAAATGCCAACGATGGGCTTGTCCGTAGGATTCCGTGCAGTATAAAAGGCCAGCGCCGTCTCTCCCGGATGCACATAGATCTGAAGAAGGTTACGGTAAGTTTGAAGGGTGTGACATAGTGACAGTACTTCATTTAATGAGTCCGGCTCGGAGACAAAAGTCACGATTCTCGTTTACCGTATTGAAAGAGATACCCAAATACCGTATTCAGAAAATCTCACTATCTACATTATCGTAGCTCTACCGTACCCTACTGTATCTTGGAAGTCTCTACCGTAGCGTATCGTATCTTACTCTACCGCACAGAGGTGTGCCTGACGATGAGTACAAAATTTTTTCCCATTCGCGCCCCTGAAAGGGTCCCTCCTTATGAAAATTTCGAGCTTCAGTCTATTTTGCGCCCCCCCCTACACGGAAATTTTGCTCCTCGCACACTTCTGCTACCGTACTCACTTCATGCTGCTGCGGCCGAAACTCCCATCGCATACTCGAAGGCACATCAGAATTGAATTGCACTCTAGAAAGCAGCACAATTTCTCTCGTAAAGTTGCGCTCCAATACGATGTAAAAAACTTTGGCTTTTCCGAGCCGCAAAGGCATAGTTCAAACGTGCGAAAAAAAGAGAGATAAAATTTGAGAGAGCAAAATGTTGTTGAGGAAGGAAAAGAAAATAATTCTGTCCGTCGTTGCTTCCTGAAACAACTCCCCGATTCTATTCAAAAAAATGTCCCGTTTCATGGACGAAAACGACTAACCTAATCAATCGATCTTCAACCTTCTCCATTGTCGCAATCTTTTCGAAGTCTTTCGCAATCTGAGAATGAGACAGGTAGACATGCTATATTTGTCAACGTGGGAAGAGTGCCACGCACAAGTACTAAAACTAGAGAACCGCCCAAAAAACTGGTTTGCACGGATTCTTGGTTTTTTCCGATTTTCTCAGACGGGGAGAAAGGTGGTATTCAGTTGAATATCCGTGGGGGCAGTACTCGTAGAGGAAGGTGGTGCCTTCCAAAAGATATCTAAGTATGATAAGATAAAAAAAGTGAATATTTTTGTATGTATAGAGCTTCCCCCTCTCTTCTCTCTCTCCTCTCTCTCTCTCTCTCTCTCTCTCTCTCTCTCTCTCTCTCTCATCTCCCTCTCTCTCCAACCTGCGTCAGGCCACCGAAACTCGTCTGCTCGCAAAAAATACGATAGGCGGGAATTGCTGCGAATGTGACGCCGATTGCTATAACGCCGATACTGTAACATACTTAATTCTCATGTATTATGTTTTGTAGAGAAAAAGAAGGAAAGAGATAGAAAGAGAGAGAGAGGGAGTTCATCGTACACAATTAGGTCTGTTTTACAGCAGCATTAAATTAACAACGTGGATTTTTTTCATCGTTTGACTGCTTGAACTCGAACTCGAAACAACAGCTTGACCGCCGTGCCAATGTTATTTTGGTGCAAAAAAGACAGAAATATTCAGAGCTGGTCGAAAAAAGTATTTTTTAGTTAGGCAACGACTCCAAGACTCCTTCAACACTCTATCTTCGCTTTCTCCGAGAACATAATCAAGTGAATCATCCTAAAAAATGGAAGAAAGATGACAGTTTGAAGAAGTTTATAAACAAGTTGTGATAACAAACTGGCAACTGGCTATTTATAGGGAGGAAACTGTGAATCTCGTGCCTAGCTCAGAGCATGAAACTTTACTCTCTCGTTGTGCTGCTGCTGCTTTTTGTGACTATCTCTGCTGCTCGTTTCCACTATTGCGGTCGTGATGAAGATTGTTGGTTGTTCTGTGGCGAACCAAGGAAGGCGATCAAGGTGGGAATCGTGCTGCCTTCCCCCTTCCCCGAGAGAGAGGGAGAGAGAGAGAGAGAGAGAGAGAGAGAGAGAGAGAGAGAGAGAGAGAGAGAGAGAGAGAGAGTCAAGATACTGCGCTTCTTATGAAAAATTCTCAGCACGAAGCACGCTGTCTACTAGATGAGGCAGACCCGCCCTATACAAAATGCAAATGTGCTTCAACTTGAATACTTTGTTATCATAATTCCACATACCCCATACTACCGTAGGAAAGGAAATTTGTCTCATCTCGAACAGAAGAATTCATGCTATGTATAAAGGAGCTGTTTGTGTTCATTTTCAACTAGAGACCGTAAAAACGCAATTTTTCGAGCCACTGGGACAAAAGTACAACTCGTTTTCGAAAACTGTAATTCATATCTCGGTACGTTCTGAGGCTATGATTCTGAAATTCGGGATGTGCGGTAAGATCAGTATTATGAATCAATCTACCAAGTTTGACGATCATAGCCCCAGGACGAAGCGAGATATGAATTACAGTTTTCTGAAAACGAGTTTGTACTCATGTCCCAGTGGCGCAAAAATTGCGTTTTTACGGTCTCTATTTTCAACTACTCAGGTATTCACACACTACTGTATCAGCTAGAGATTGAGGGAATCAAGAGAAAAAGAAACAATTGATTCTCCGGTCCTCTTCTACATCTCTCGCTTTCCCTACACTCTCTCGCCTTACAGTAGTCTATCAGCGACCTGGGTAGTTGAACAATGTCTTCACCTGATAACATAGTACATGGTATCTCGCGTCGCTTTCTTGCCGCCCGTGCCACGTGATAGATTGATAAATCGTAGCTGTTGACTGGCGCCGCAGCCGCCGCCACGATACCGTAATCCTTGCTGTGCCAGAAGCCTACTACCAGCTGTCGATGATGACATCGCCCGGAACGGCCCGCATATCTGAAGAGATAGTACTGTAGTCTAGTTTCGATGCTCATTATTGATCAGCTGGTGAGCTGCATTCACGGCAATTCAGAATAGAGCAGAGTCGCCAAGGACAGGCTAGGGGGAGCGCACCACAGAGAAGAGGCGTATTTTCGAGGTCCCACAACACATTCTTACGAGTGTTTGAGGTCTCACAATGCAAACGCGTGTGAGAGCGTGTTTAGTGAGGAGAGTGTGACTATTGATTGACTATTGACTTTTTTTATTCTCCAACGGTGAAAATCTCATGGCGCTCTGAATTGCCGTGTGCTTTTGTTTTGTAAAAAAATAGATTTTTGTCGGAAACGACTGAAGCTCCGAGGAAACCGCCTTTTCTATCCACAGTTCATTCACGTTTCTTCAACATTGAGTCTTTGCTCTTCCGTAAAGGTACTAAGGTCCTCACTTCCACGATATTTTTCTGCACCACTTCTACGTATTTTTTTGAGAATTGCAGTGACATGATCTGCCTACCATTGTAAGCTAAAGAATCGAATACCGTCTCTCTCTCTCTCTCTCTCTCTCTCTCTCTCTCTCTCTCTCTCTCTCTCTCTCTCTTTACCACTCGACCTACCGTGAGCCTCGAGGAGGCGGAGCCTGGCGCCGATACCCATGAGCGGGCGCCAGCGTGGGCGCTGCAGAGCTTCCGGAGGATGCTACTGCAGGCGCCGCTGGTTAGCATACCTGTGAGTGAGGATAAATGGAGCTCATAATTGAAAACTTTTACCTTTCGCTCATCCATTCAATCCATCTATCTATCAAAACACGACATAACTTTAAATGTTCTTCATTTTCGTATACTTTATCACCATATGACCAGAACAAGTCCATATGCTAAAGAAGGAATTCTAAATACTCTTTGTAGATAGGGTAGAGATAGGGTTGCTTGATAGTATTTATCCGTTATTTACTTCTGCGTATTGACAAGCTCTCAAGTGCTGATCTCACAATCAGTCTCAGTCTCTATAGTCAACCTCTAATTGAATTGCAAAGATGGAATGATTATTATAATAAGGATGTACAATGAAAAGGTGGACTAAATCGATTAGTCCGACTGATGGGCGAGAGGTAGAAAGCTTACTCCAAACGTTTATTGAACTACAATGCGCAGAAACATAATGAAGTGTTCATCGCAACTCGAATGCGCTATTTATCTCTCACGCACGGCAATTCAGAGCGCCATGAGATTTTCACCGTGGGAAACTCCCAATCAATAGTCAATCAATAGCCATACTCTCCTCACTAGACACGCTCTTTCACGCGTTTGCGTTGTAAGACCTCAAACACGCGTAAGAATGCGTTGTAGGACCTCGAAAACACGCCTCTTTTTTGTGGTACGCTCCCCTTAGCATGTCCTTGGCGACTTTGCTCTATTCTGAATTGCCGTGCTCACGAAAACTCTCTCTAAGAATCCCTCAGATATTTGTGCACTGTGGATCAAACCATTCGAGTCAAAAAACATCAAATTGATCTGATTTTTTATCGGGAATCAGACAAACTGTTTTACAGATAATAACAAACAAATGTACACTGAGAGTGATAAGATAACAACATGATACTATTTTCCATTTTTGAAGGTACAGTATGCACTCAAATCTCATCGACTACCGTATACCAGCTCAGGTCGCATTAGACCATACCTAGAGACGCAGTAGCAATCAAAGCAGTAAACCATCAATTTCTGCGTCTCTCAATTTCCCCCACTCACTAACCCTACAGTAGTCTGGGAGGCGGAGCCTGAGCAGTAGTCACACACTGTCTCCATTATTATCTGCTGCTGCAGACGCTGCAGCTTTTGCCGCTCTCTTTTTGCTCTTTGATAATCGCTTGTCTTCAGGCGCATTCGTATTCTCCTGATCATAGAATGCCTTGAGAAGAGCAATCGAACGCTCTGATTGATGGCCGGGCGAGAGCTGAAGAGTGATCTTCATCGATCGAAATCGAGAAAACATTCAGAGTCCGAGATAGAAACCCCGTCAAAACTAGCACATTAGACACATCAGCTAAAGACTTCAATATCACTAATAGTTTCAACTTTAGCTCGTCACCACGGGAAGAAATTAGAAAAACGGCTTTGCAGACAGTCCCGAGAATAGCCATCTCCCACAATGGATCTGTGGGGAAATTTCACAAAAAAAGGGTATGTAGTTTTCACAGACTATTCGAAGTATGACTATTTTCAGAGGCTTTTGAAGTTAAAAATTGATAAAAATTCAAAGTTTGAACGGCAGTTGCTCATGTATGAACTCTCACTTGAATGCAGTCGGGCGCCTCGCCATACTTGGCTGCACAGCCTACGCTGCGGATGCCGCCGAAGCGATCGTTGTCTGCACCGTACACTATTCTGTGATGTCTCCCTTCCGCTTTCTCTCTCTCTCTCTCTCTCTCTCTCTCTCTCTCTCTCTCTCTCTCTCTCTCTCTCTCTCTCTCTCTCTCTATCTTCCTCTCTTTCTATATCTTCCTCTCTCTCCCGTCTCTCTCCTCTCTCTCTCTCTCTCTCTCTCTCTCTCTCTCTCTCTCTTTCACTTTCTCTCTCTCTTCCCCTCTATCTCTCTAATTTCTCTGGCACTTTCTCACCTCTTCAGCTTCAATTGATACAGCCCCGCAGCACACATTATACACGGCTCTAGGCTCACATACAACGTGGTCGAGCACAGAACCTGCAAACAAACATCTACTTTCACTACAGTTTCAGAAATATGAACAGCAGGCAACAAGGTAGAGTATTCGAGTTCCAGTACAAATTTGAGTGAGAATCTACGTGACATAATCAATGGGTACATCTTAAACTAACAGGTAAAACTGAAACTGGTGAATTCCAAAACAGCTCTCATGCGTCTCAGACTAAAGGAAAAATTTTTTTCTGTGTTATCAGCAGAAGGGACAATAGCTGGGTAGAAGCACGAGAGAGATTTAAAAGATTCAGTTCTGGAAGCATGAGAAACGCGACAAACCTCTGCCAGCTCGGGCACGTCTCGATGCATTCTACCCAGCGCCACCATCTCAGCGTGCCGCGTTGGATTCTTGCTCGCGTTTACCTGATGCAAAAGCGCCGTTCGCCTCTTTTTTCGAGACAGAACATTTTTTGTTTAAAGTACATTCAACGTGTCGACATTCATAGACAAAGGACGATTATGAAAAATTTTCCATGTTTACACGTGGACACCGTCTTTCCAGCAATGGAATTTTTTCATGAATCGAAGCAAAACGAACCTCATTGCGTCCTGAGCCAATTTCTCTGCCCTCGTGGACAAAGACACAGCCTACAGGAACCTGCGATACGAAACGCTTTGTAGAAACAAACTTTCCAGCGTATCGTCTGTTAGGGAAAAGATGCCCCTCCCAGTTTACGTAAATATTGTAAATTGATAGAAATACCTCTTCAGCTTTCAGCGCTTCTTCTGCCAGCTCGAACGCTCTCTCCATCCATCGAGCGTCATCATCGCTAGCTACTGTAAGAGATACCGTAACCATTGTATCGTCGAAACATGAGCAAAGGTCTTACTATTCCAAAAACTAGCATTCAGTTCAAATGTCCAAGCCTCGAAATGCAAAAAATGAAACAAACCTTGGTCCGAACATGAAGTGCTCGGTAAATCTTTACTCATTCGTCTCTGATATCAATCTAGAAAACCCTATCTCACTCCAAACTCGAGATAAACCAGTATTTAACAAGCACAAAGCAAGATATTTTCTATAGAGCTCTCACAACTCGTCTCTGGAACACGAATTCTTCTGATTGCATAATCATTTTATCAAACTTTACTGCGCGCAGAGTATAAAGTGAAAAAACTGGGACAGAAAAGCATGCCAAGCACCAAAATTAGCTAATGAAACTCGCAACATTTTGAGGAGCATAATACGATTACACATTCATATTCTACTTTTTCACCTTTAAACATCTAGTTTTGTGAGGATGACGAAATGCTTGGAAATTTAGACCTAACCATGAAAAATGGAGTTACAAATTGAATGAAAAGAAGTGTGCCCGGGCGTCCGAATCGTAGTAGAGAGATCGGACAGATGCGTTTTGAGAGGAGAAGAGCCGAAAAAACTATCAAGTAAAATTGAGTCACTTATGTACACTGCTGTGGAGGTGAAAAATATAAGAGCGTTGAAAATTTGTTCGCACTAGTGGCCGGAATGTTCATCATATTTATATGGGCATAGACAATCAATGTATCGACTCCGATTTTTGATGAGCATGTTATCGTATGCCCTCCATATCGGCTACAGTAACCACTGCCATTCCTACCAGAGTGGATGCAGATGAAATAAGTTATCAATGCCTATACTGGCGGATTGCGTTGACTTTGATTATTGCTTGCATAGACTACTCTTTGGGGAAAGGGCGGGGCAACTATGGGATGAGGAGGAGGAGCAGGAGGAGGATGGATGGGATCGTAGTGATGTTGTTGCGGCTTCAGCGTTGGCGCAACGGGAGCCGGCTTCTGAAATTTGGGTTATCGTATTGATACTGTGAGAAAGTTTCTGTCCGCAGCCTCGAAACTTCTTCTCTCTGAGTTTTGAGCAGGGTTAGCTCGCACTGAGTGGAAAACCGTGGGATGAAAAGTTGGGCTCGCACAGGGCTCGGAAGAACAAACTCATCTACCCGTCTATCCGTTTCTCTCTGGCGTCATATCAGAAATTTCCTGACAGGAAAGTACCGTGTAGCCGAAAATTGCTCTTGGCATTTGGCAATTTACTCTCAAGTCCCGTATCGTTTTACCCTTTACTCTTTTTCAGGTTCTATTTTACATAATTCTTCAGTTTTCTTTTTTCTGCTCACCAACCATGTGCGTTCATGTGTTATCCCTCTCTTGGTACCAAGTGGTTAACATGAGCCAGTTAATCTATATAGTCGGGGGCTGAGAGGAAAGATGGAGCTGGGTCAAAGCGTCGCCGTGAGCGCGTCGCGGTCGGGTGTGAGAACAAGGAAAGAAAGAAGAGAACCCAGAGAAGCAAAGTCTAAGCAGTGGAAGTCTTTACAGTACCTCGCATTTTCTCTCAGCCCCCGACTATACCTCCTATTCTTTTTGAGCTGAACTTAGAAAAAATATACGGTAGTGTCCTGCGTTCGAAAACTTCCCTCTTTCGCTAGTCCAACTTTCCATTCTCTAGCCCCGCCCCCTCTTCTCCCTTCCCCAACCTGATAAGAAGCCATAGCAGCAATAGCTTGATAGCTCGTCATCGACGACTGCTGTTGTTGTTGCTCCTCTTTTGCGACTACCGTATTCTCTAGCTCCTCCGTGAGATGCGGCGGTCCTGGCACGCTCGAAGACGAGGCTGCATCCGATGTGGATGCGGCGCTGGCGCCAGTACCGGCGCTACTGCTAGCCCCAACGCCATTCTCGACGCATGCAAACGCGTCGGCCAACGCATCGGCGGCAGCGCGTTGCGCGTCCGCATCGCGACGCGCTGCGGCTTCAGCGACTCGAGCGGCAGAGCGCTCAGCTGCCGATGTGATCTGAAAATCTCTCTTCCAGTCTACGTCTGAAAATCGAAAAACTGGGTGAGCTTGATTAGTTTAGATCAATTTGGTATGGATTAACGAGTGTCCATCTAGTCCAGATAGTTCACAGTAATTATTACTACTGTGACAGTTTACCAGTTTCTGTAGCTTCTGTAGTTGAGTCAGTTAACAGAAAGACATTTTGATAGCCATAGACTGTGGCCCTTATCATTTGTTCTTCACCGTATCACTGTAACACTAGTGAATGAGGCAATAACGCACCTTGGCCTGCTTGGCCGAGTCGATGACGGATGCAAGAATGCGTCCAAATTCTTGCAGTTGCGCGCGTTCCGTCTCCACTGCACTAGCGCCGTTGGATAGCTGCGGAATAATTGGCTTTTTCTCTCTCTCTTTCACTCATCCGATAGTTGCGCCTCAGCATACATCGTATACTTTGTATACAGGATTGATAAAGTGATTTCACTCACTCTCTCTCTTTCGTTAATGAGTCCAAAAAAAATTTCTGAATCAGTCAAATTTATTTGTCGATCAGAGTGAAAACTTCCATTATGGAGAAAATGTGAAAATCTGGCAATAAAGTGGAACATTTGTTGAGAAAAATGCAACCTCAACAACCAGGCTATGAGACTTGTCCATCGAGACTCTTTTGATTCTCTGTGGAACAATCACCATCCATTTTCCTAAACATACCATGTGATCAGCATTTGCCACCATGCATAGCGTCGAAGCCTCTACGAGCTCATCCGTCAAATAGAACCACGGCTGTCTGGATGAAATTTGATTTCTGCGTTCCTATTATGATCATATATGACACGGACAATCGCATTAAAAAAGTCTGGAATGTTTCATGTTTGAGCTGAGCGTCCAACGCAAAAGCACATAGATAATTATTTTCGGCTGATAGAGAGACCATTCTATGTTTCTCCCAAGCCGCGAAAAAATTGGCTTCTTTGTGATTCTCTTCAATGTCCATACCACACTATCGTCCACAGACTTCCAGAGAAGTCGGACACCGGATATGAGATACAATCGTAAATTTTTGGGTGGCTCGCACCTTGTTCTGGAAGTATGTTCGCCCTCCACAAGACTCACTCTCTATTATCAGGCTTCTCCATCTTGACGGTCTTGTTGTCCTCATCATCCGATACCGGCGAACCAGCCCTGCTAGCTGCAGAAGACATGCTTTTTATATTTCTACAAGATTGGGCTGCGCCGCCTAGAGGCGTCGCAAGAGTTTGAAGGGTTACATTTTTTGATACAGTTGTACTTTGAACTTCCTTCTAGAATGTTCGCGAAACATCGTGTACTATCGAAGTAAACAATGGAACATTCTAGAGTACTGAAATCGGGTACAAATATCGGCTTCCCCTCTCTTTCTCAATTCCCGAGTCCGCTTCAGACACTATTCCGCTGCCTGGCGCCGGGTGGCGGGAAGGCCTGGCGCCAAAGCGATACCGCAGAGATATGCGCATGCCCTGGGGGCACCTATCAGTGCTTATCACTTATCAGTGGGACCCCTCGGGGAAGCCCCACTCATAGTGGGTTGGACCTTACACACGAACACACACACACAAACAGCTCCTTTATATATAGTATGGATACTCACATTTCGGTCACTGCAATCGTTTCGATTTTTTCCTCGTTTTCACAATGAAATTCACAATTATGCTACTCATGCTAATAGAGCATAAAAGTACTGCTTCCTATATGACCCAGATGAACAGTTCCTGTTAGATGGCGAACGAATTTTACAACCAAACAGTTTATGAATTTCTAAAGTGGAAAACAACGACGGAGACTCTTTTAGTTGCACGCAACACCACTTTATGTACCATTCACTCTCTTTCTCTCCTACTCGAAATAAATATCTGTCTCTAACTATGCTCTTCTCGTGTGAATGTGGTATACGATGAATTTTACAAAATTGAGTAATCACGCAAAAACTAACGTGGCTTGATCGGCGCACCCACAGATTGCGCAAAAGAGAATAGCGCAGCAGATCCCAGGCGGCTATGTGACTTTGCGTTGCGATCATTCTGAAAGTCGACGAGTGAAATCAATAAGTCAGTGTTTCAAATCTTCAGACATGAAAACCACACACGTCAATTGTAGAGACCGTGCACGCAATGTACTACTGTAAGATCTTTTCTTTCGACAATATAACGCGAGAGGAGAGGTGGGTAGGGGCGGGGCGGGGGTAGAGAGAAAATATGTTTTCATGAAAAAATCCGAGATCCGAGCAGCTCTCACCTCAGTATTCTTGCAGCCGCAGCATTTACAGCGACTTGTACAGGCTACTTTTGCCTGAAAAGCCAATTTTGATGTTTAACCGACAAAAAACTGTTCGCCGCAAAGTTCATTTTTGTTTTTGTTGTGAAATTTACCACCTGGTATGTCTTATTAGGAGTAATCAAGATTGAATGTTTCTTCCGGAGAGCGTTAGAGATGTTTTTGTTGAAACAAAAAAGCTGTCTAACAATCGCAACATTCCACAATGACCACTATCATACATGGGCAGCTATCGTTCCTGGTTTCTCAAACAGGGACCTGACATAGCCTTAAAATTAATGAGATGGGTCATGACAGACCATATTTCAGTCGAAAAGGGTCCAGACAGTCAAATTTTGGCTTCTAAATAGGGGTTATGACGTTCCCGGGACGAACGTGCCCATGTATGACCACTATCGTCGCTCACCTCATAGCACTCGCAGTAGTTCTTGAGGCAATTGCTCTTTTTGCAGTGGCAGCCTTTCATGTGAACGCGATCGACCTCGGCTCGGCCAGCCTTCTTCGCATTGGCGACCGCTGCCATATGAAGATCGATCAATAATTGCAAATGCGGCTAGACCGCGAAAGTTCGGACAGTGTCGTATGAAATAATGGAGAAACTCGAGAACAACAAAACGTCCTGATTAATTTCTTGAAAAAGATCTCTCATTGCATCTACAGTACTCTACACTAGGGTGGTCAAAAGCGTTAAATTTAGCACTGTGCTAATTCCACTTTTTCATGTGATAACTGATCGTAGCTTCATCGTCAGGTGTGATAATCCGGTTTGTTGAGTGCCACCTTGTAGCGCATGAAATTCTGCACATTTTTGATTAAAAAAAAGTGAATTTGAATTGGCTGTTCAAGAGCAGACTATCAGTTAGCACATCGGGTTACTTATTTCCGCCGTATTATCCCCTATGGTGGTCCACCTGGTCACAATAGGTTTAACGATACAACACAGAATACGAAACTGGGATTCATCGATGAACAATAAAGTTAGAGGCAGTTATCACATGTGCTAACACAAAAAAAGTGAGTTAGCAAATAACGCTTTTGACCACCCTACTCTTAACCAACACGTAATCATTTTCTTGCAACTTCGCGTTTGAAAATACGGAAAACTAACCTATTTTCGGCTTGAACGCATTGGGATTTCGCTCCAGAGAATTTCGAATGGCTCTGCAAATTGACTCTTTCCGCTCGAAAACCTACAAATTGCACAGATCTCCACGCCAGTGTTTTTATAGTTCCAGCCACTCAGGCCCACCCAAACTACTGTAAGGCAGTGAGTTAAACGTTAGCATGAAGAGACTAACAATAAGCTCACTCCCTTTCTCTTTTCTTCGTTCCTTATTTCTGAAAATGACCATGTGAACACCGAATGAAATTACTCGAAAACGTAGTACCATAACTGAAGAATCTGCCTAGTTCAACAAAAACATTTCACAATGAGAAAAAATCTCAAAAATCTACTGACCTGCTTCTTTGCGCCTCATGTTCAAGCTTATTATGACAGTCCTTGCAGTTGCAGTCTTTGCAAAACTCACCTGAAACATTCATTTTCATTACTTCCGTCTACAGTAATCATCGCAGCAGGGGTGTGCCTGGTGACAGAATTTTTGCCGAGTTGCGGCCCCCAATTTTTCTCATGTGGTCCCCCTGTTGAGAAAGTAACCACTTTGCGGCCCCAAAATTTACCCATGTAGTCTTTTGCAAATTTCTTCCACTCTGCGGGACCACTTTCACTGAAACCCTTATGAACAATTCGAACGTCAGTCCATTTTGCGCCCCCTCAACAGAAATTCTGCTCCTCGCACACCCCTGCATCGCAGCATCAGTTTTCATCATTCACATAAGAATCTACACGAACAATCGAGTATTAACAATTCTCTATCAGTAGGTTTCATGAAATAGGGCAATTCGCGTTTTATCCCGAACCCCGAACCCCAAGCACCGCCCCTTTCCTGTGTTTGTGTTTTACCCCACCGTCAAAACTCATACAGTATCCTCCTGGAACACATTGCAAAGAGAGTTATTATGGAGGGGTAAAAGACGAAATGCGGGATCTGGGGTACGGAGAACGGGTTAAACGCAAATTACCTGAAATAGCTCGCGAGCCTTGTATTAGTTTGCTCAAACAATCCGAAGTGGGTAGAGGGTATACGGTAAGGAAACTCTCCAAACTGACCGTTCGCGAAGCATTCACAGTATAGCTTGAGGCACATGGACTTGTTGCAATTGCAAGGCTTTTTCGTGCCTCCAGCAGCGCCAGCTGGCTTTCGACTGTGAGAATTTTTTTACCGTAATCTCAAAATTTGTTGATATTGCTGAAATATTTACTTTCAACATGAAAATTTGCCCGTCAAAAACAGTGACAAGTGGTTAACTTTTTATATTTAGACAGCATTAGAAAAACCCGAAAAAACAAGGAGAAAAATTCTCACTTCATAAACCGCCGCACAACCGGCTTCTGGTCCTGAAAAGATTTCTTAACTTTTCATCAGTCGAGTCCGTACTTTCAGTGCAAGATTCGAATCTACCAGCCCCCACGCTACCCCACTAAATACTTCTAAAAAAGACGCGATTCTCTCAATATTCTTCACGAAAATGTTTCGATTACAGTTTCGAAGAATGATACTTGGAGCTCAGTGATCAAACTCTCTGACAGTACGGTCGATTATGTAGGCGAACCTGTTCATATCGCTTTGCCAAATAAAGATCTCGTTTGCTGGTCGTCGGTTGATTGGCATAATCTGTGATTGGCGATTTGAAATGATCGACTGGTAATGTTCAGTCTTCCCGGACAAAGTCCAAAATTCTCGGGAACAATCAGGGCGCCTATAAATCTTGTGTTAGTCAGAGGAACATGCTCTCACTGCGATTTTTTCTGGTATTTTCGATCTTGAATGAAGAAATCATACCGTCTTCAAACGGCTCTTCTTTCATTACTTGCGGACATTTGATCTGCGTTCTATGCAGCATGGATGTGCCATCAGCATTCTTATTAACTTGATAAACCTGAAATAGGAGTTGTTACTCTCTTTCTCTCTCTCTCTCTCCCTCTCTCTCTCTCTCTCTCTCTATCCCTCTCAGCTGCTGGGGCATATTGTGGAACGTGTTTGAAAACTCAAAAATTATTTTCTTACAAAGCCAGGCACCAACCTGATCATCTCTGACGTGAAAAACTCGCGCATTGCTAGGAATTTGGACACTCTGATTCTGATGGTGAGCTTGCTGCTGTGGATAGTGAGGCATGCCTGAGCGATTTTATGTTCTCATCTGAATGATCAGGCCCACATAACTGTTAAATTTTGTATCGCACTTAAAATCTAGTGACCAGTGAAAGAGCTAAACAGCTCAGCGTGTTTCTGTTCAAGCCTCCAAACTTGGAAAAATCTGTGAGGATTAAATTTCGAATAGAGAGAAACTTTGTTCACAACCTTGAAATGTGTTCTTTTCCATTGGTTTAGTGGTTGAGATTCCCGAAAACCAGTGATTGTATGTGCCATGGAACGAGGCAGGAATTTGCTGAAACAACTAACCCTGATGCATGCTAGACTGCTGATAGCCACCTTGACCATGCATGACAGCTCCCCCACTCATATGGTTCATGTGCTGCTGTGGCTGCGGCTGCATAGAATTCGATGGCATCAGATCGCCAGCTGGAACTCACTATTCCACTCCTGATCACTTGATCGTATCTGAACTCTCTGTTGAATTCTGTTGAATATTTTCGTTTTACAGGTGCTCTGAAAAAATTGAGACGGAAGAAACTTATGATATGGAAACTGATACCAAGAAACTTCCAAAACTAACCCATCTGAATATATTCTGCTTCTGTTAATTCGTCCAGTTCTTCAACGTCTAGCTGATCATAAAGTTGTCCTTCACCTTCCTCCATCATGTCTTCATACACCTGAGTTTATTTTGTGGCCTACATCAGTGGGAATTGATGAAAGAGTGAATTTGCTGGAAACTTGCAAACCTCTCCTTCGACGACTTCCTCGACCATTTCTTCTCCGTGCTCAGTTAGAACTTGTCGCCCATGATCCATCACCTATTAAGCATTCAATCACGAAGAGTCAAAGTCTCCAGCAGCAATTTTACAAACTTTTTTCACATTTTGCAAAATTGAATTTTTGAACTTGAACCCGATCACATGGTGAAAATGGAATAAAATAACTCAAACGCGCGTGCGCTAACCCTGCACATCACGCGGCAGTTCAAAAGATTTCTCAAAGGTTACGGTAGGTACGCAAGTCTCGAAATCACGTTAAAGTTTGATATGATAACAAGTACAAATCACTATAATTTTTAGAACATTATTAAAATTTATTCGTAATCATCACTTTATCATTTACTATCGATGTCAAAGAGTTATTTCAAACCACAAGTTTCGCGGTTTTTTCTTAGGCTGCGCGTCAACCTCTTCAACATAGCGATACTCAGTCTGCCTTCAAAGCGCCCGTCCCGTTGATTTTACTTCACAGATCATCCTCCTCCGTGGTTGGTAGACTGAAGCGGAATCATGCCTCCCAAGTTCGACCCTAATGAGATCAAGATCGGTTAGTTCGTTTTTGAAACTGTTGTGTTCACCTTTCCAACCA
>CAVOJK010000258.1:0-20497 GCA_963695495.1 Hololepta plana | reverse complement strand
TGAATAGCATGTTTCATCAATGCTAGACAACTGAAGTTCTTATCGAGAAAGATTGTCCTCGTTTTCTTCTTTGAGTTTTGTGTCATCATGACAATATTTTGAGCATATGAAGAAATTCCAGAGGTGAGTCACGCAAAATTGAGCAGGTCACAAAATTCTGTGGGTTTTGTACAGAGAAGATGATAAAGCTGAAAACGTGCAGATATGTAATTGGATTCTATGACTCGACTGGGGGGTGAGAGAAAGAGTGAGAGAGAGAGAGACGGAGAGACAGAGAGAGAGGGGGGGAGAGGGAGAGGGAGAGAGAGAGAGAGAGGGATAGAGAGAGTTGGAGAGAGAGAAGGATAGAGAGAGAGGAAAAGAGTGAGGAAGGGAGGAGTGCCGAGCTGTTTCGAATGATCACTGAATGAAGCTCTTATCAATCGCCATGACTCATGAGGCAAGCCTGCCTTATGTGGTCGGAGTTCTCGTTGGGTATCTGCCACACACTTCAAACAAAGCAAAAAGTCAAGTTTAGCGAGAGAAAGAGAGAGAGAGAGAGTGAGATAGAGAGAGAGAGGGAAAGAGAGAGATAGAAAGGGAGAGAGTAAAATAGGGATACAGGGGGAGTGTGAGAGAGAAAAAGAGAGAGAACAAGATAGGACTAGGTTATCAGCTCGTTCACAGCAAAATGACAATAAAACCTGGCAAGAGCATTCAACGTCTCTGTAAAAAGTGATCAGGAACACAAAATTCTGCTAGGAACGGTTCCAAATCACAGAGCAAACACAAAATCCACGCACGCGCGCCCTTATGAGTTTCATGGAAGATGGGGAGAGATGCTTTGATAAATAATGATGACCCCCTCTCTATCCTCACTCTTTCTCTCTCACTTGCCTTTTCCGTTCCTGAAAGATTTCAAAGCAAATACTCCCTCATTCTCTATCACAGCGAGAGTTAGAGAAAATCTGAATGTTCAAAAGGATTAGCATTTATTATAAGGCTAGAAAATACTAAAAATGGCAGAAATAGGCATGACAATGAGGATGTGGAGTTTACTAGGGAAACAATACATGACGGTGGATCGAACAGGTGGGTCTCTTCATTACTCGAGAACAATTGAAAGTTGACTAGAGGTGAGAGGAGTGGGCCCTGGAGAAGTGATCTGGGGTGTGTTGTTCTTGTGAGAGAGAGAGAGTGGAGAGAGGAGACAGAGGGAGAGAGAGGGAGAGAGAGGGAGAGGGAAGAGAGAGAGGAGAGAGAGAGGAGAGAGAGAGGAGGAGAGAGAGACAGAGAGAGACAGAGAGAGGGAAAGAGAATAAAAGTTCCCACTCAAGCTTCTGCGCTAGAAGAATGATCCGAGTTCGTATTTTCTCTCTCTTCCTGAATTTCTTTGCTGGAAGCACCTCTGCACCCAAAAAGAAAGAAACACGAGTGTAGTGGGGGGGGGGGGGGTGAGAAGAGAGAGATAGAGAGAGAGAGAGAGAGAGAGAGAGAGAGAGAGAGAGAGAGAGAGAGGAAGAGAGAGATAGGACACTGTAAGATGAACTCTCGTGTCGTTGTCTTCGTTGATCGCTCGCGCTCTCTCTCTCTCTCTCTCTCTCTCTCTCTCTCTCTCTCCCTGAATCCCTCAAAGAGACACCGTTGGCAGCGTCTGTGTAGGGTCACTCCACCGCCTTCCGCGCTGTGTTCTTTGCTTGCCACATTGTTCTCTCTCTCTCTCTCTCTCTCTCTCTCTCTCTCTCTCTCTCTCTCTCTCTCTCTCTCCTCTCCCTCCCTCTCAACCTCAACTCAAGCTCTCCAAACTTGCGAAAGGCATGAGCACACTTCTATATCTGATCTGCAAGCTCGATAGGGTATTCAGAAGATGGCGAAGAATGAGAATGGAAGAGAGAGAGAGAGAGGGAGAGAGAGAGAGAGGGGGAGAGAGATAGAGAGAGAGGGAGAGAGAGGGAGAGAAAGAGAGAGAGATAGGGAGAGAAAGAGAGAGAGAAAGAGAGAGAGATGGGGAGAGAAAGAGAGAGAGAGAGAAATAGAGATATTGTAGAATCAATAGAAGTTGAGGAATTTTGAAAAAGCTTAAAACTATGAAACTGAGGATCTCATAGAAGCAAATCGGAGCTCCAAGGGATCCTCCATCCCCCCCCCCATCCAAGACAATTAAAAATTGGCAATATTTTATCTTCTTCATATGATCACAGTGATATGACTAGAGAAAGCACCATTGCATTCAATATTCGAGGTCTTCTTTGAGGTAAGTACATTCCACGACACAAAATAAAGCAGCCAGTTCAACCCGAATCTATGTGAGACAACTTTGGTTTTCGATCAATGAAAATGGAAAAGAATATATGATAAAACTAATAGAACTATGAAATTATGAGAGTTGCTGGAACTTGTCCATAGTTCAGAATGACCGCCACAAGATTTCGACTGGCCAAAAGCTTCACAGACTTCCGTCAAGGGAATGTCTCTGTAATGAAATTCTCTGGTAAATGGATGCAAGTTGTTTCCAAGTAGAGACGGTATGCAAATTGAAATCAAGTACTTTTGCAAGTTGTTCTCAAGTACTCTCTTCCCTTTCCTCGGAATTTCCCCTCTATTTGTTTCGAGCCAGAAAGCAACTACAATTGGGTTAGCGACGCGGGAGGCTGCGTCGCGTCCAAGTTCGTCTGTTGTTCGTCAGGACAGACTTTATAATCCGTTGAAATGCCTTTTCTAAAAGTTTCGAGTTTGAGCATTTTCGATTGTTTCCATTGCTTAAATGTCCAGGTTGTTGTCATTTTTCATCTTGAAGATTCCACCTGTTGCAGAAAAGTGCATTTTCGATCGAGTGGAGAAGCGTGCGTAGCAGGCACTTTGTCGAGTGTTAGTTTTATGGAAATGCTTTTTCTGTTTTCAAAAATGAAAAAGTCATGAATGAAAATTCATCGTTTTCTTTCGTTTTCTTTGAAATTGAGGAATCATTATTTAAATTTAGCATTCGACCCGTTTTCAAAGAAAAATAATACAGTAAGCGTGCTTCTCACTGAAACTTCTCTCGTTCTTCACTTTCAAAGAAGCAGTCAGATTCAAAAATTATTTCTGTGAACGGTATCGAGAAATTTCAAAAAAATAATGTTTTTCATAGAGCAAAAAGTGCCGAAAAAGATGCATGAATGAAGTTATGGTCGTTTTTCATCTTGAAAATTCCACCTTTTGCAGAAGTTTGCATCATTGACCGAGTGGAGAAGCGTGCGTAGCAGGCACTTTATCGAGTGTTAGTTGAATCCAAATGCTTTTCTATTTCAGAAAATGGAGAATCCTTACATCAGTGAAATTTCATCGTTTTCTTTCACTTCAAAATGGAGGAATTATTATTCGAACTCATAATTTCATCTTCTTTCATAGAAAATGATTACAGATGATGCATCTCACTGAAAGTTCTTTCGTTTTTCGCTTTTAAAAGAGACCATAGTTGAAATTCAAAAATTTTCCATAAACGATGTCGAGAAAATCCCGAATGAAACGTTTTTCATAGAGCAAAAAGTGTCGAAAATGCTAAAATTTCATGAATGAGGTTGTGGTCATTTTTCATCTAGAAGATTCCACCTTTTGCAGAAGATTGCATCAATGATCGTGTGGAGATCGAGTAGCGAACTTTTTGCATGAGTTAGTTTGTCATTACGAAACGAAAACAAATTCCAATATGTTTTCGTTGAGCGGAAACCTTGTTGAAACTTAGCATGAAGGGCTCGCCGAGCAAAGTTTTCTCTGATTGAGATTGTCAGACATGAGATTCAAAACTATTGCTACATTACAATTATAATCGGCTAACGTACATAGGATTGGTACTTTGCGTGGTAACAAGATCTCAGTTCTTCGAGAACAACTTCAAAAATTCTTTCAGTGCGATCCCGATGAACTGAAGTAAAATAGGGCAGATGGCAATATGATAAGGTGGGATTCATGCAGAATATATTCTGCATCACTCTTTTCACCCATTTCGGGGTTGTTTCTTCGAGATAGAAACAGTTTCCTTCTGGAATACGGTAGTTTTATTTGGATTCATCATTCACTACTGATTCCGATCGAATAAGAGTAGAGTTAACTGATTCCTAGTACTGTATTTGAAATTATCGAATGCGGAAAACTCTACGGAATCAAAATTCTTCAGAATGACTGCTTGGGTTACCGCTAGACTACTGTAAGGCGAGAGAGTGTGGAAAACGAGAGACACAGAAGCGTAACGGGGAATCAGTTCATGTCTAATTCTCTCTTTTTCTCCACTCTCTCGCCTTGCAATAATCGGACGGCGAACTATGTAGGTATACACTGATATTCTTGCTTGCAGTGCGATTCCGATGAACTGAAGTAAATTAAGCCAGGAAGCACTATGATCAGGTGAGATTTATGCAGAAATTATTCTGTATCACTTTTTTCACTTACTCCGGGGATGTTTCTTTAAGATAGAACAAGTTTCCTTCTGGAATACGGTAGATTTTGGTCGAAATTCTTCGATCAGTACTGAATCTGAACGAATCACGGTAGAGTTCACTGATTACTAGTACTGTATTCAAAATTGTTGAGCTTGGAAAACTCTACGGAATCAATATTCTCGCTTACAGTGCGAGCCCGATGGATTTAAGAAGATTGAGCTGGCTGATAAGGTGAGATTCATTGACACCAAATTCTGCATCACTGTTTCACTCTCATCGAGCTTGTGGCTCTGTTACAGAATAAATTTACTTCTGGATTACGGTAGAATTGATTGAAATCTATCGATAAGTATCGATTCTGAATGAATCACCGTAGAGTTCACTGTTTTTGTACTCAAATGAAAATTTGTGAATTCGGAAGCCCCGTAGTACGGAATCGATATTCTCGCTTCCAGTGCTGATATTTAGGTTCGAAATGATTATAAAGTTGTGAAACTTGGGGATGTTCACTGATGGGCACTAATCATGCTACCATGAAACAGGTACGGTATGTGACCTACGAATCATCGCTACCGTAACCCATCTCACCCAATTTTCCGGAATACAGCTCACGGGTGGTCAGAAGGGTAAAGTTATGAAAATCGGTGGGTATGATCACCAACAGGTATTTATCATAATTTAGCACAACAGGGACGGTAGTTAGATCACAATCACTGTTATCACTACCGTAATCTTCATAACTTTGTGAATCGGACTCGTCACTACCGTAATCCTTATCACTTTGTGAATCGGACATGAATTGTCTCAAAACGATCAGACTTCGTCAGAATGATCGCGAGTGACTCATCGTATTACTGAACACAAATTCATAGTTCGAGTCCCAACAGAAACAGCGCAATTATGGGCTAAAGTTAACCAGTTTTCTATAACCAAAAGCAATCCGCTACTTCGGATTGTGGGTGAATATTAATCACCGTTATCACCACCTTTGAGAGCGGAAAAGTGAACCTGACGCTGCTTGGACTGGCACACTTCGTTTTTGATTTCGAAACGACAATACCCGCGTGTTGGACGAAAAAAACTGAAGTTTTCGCTAGAGTGAAGAAGAAGCTGTGAGATTTCTGAAAAGTGTGTAGTGCAATGGGTTTCCTGATTTGATTGAAGGACCAGACGGTAAGAAAATCAAGTGGGATAAACATCATCTGGAAAGGTGTTCTGGAGAACTCGTGCTATCAAAAAAGTTTCCGAGGACTACCGTAAACCTAAACTGCGGTGGGGCCCTAGTGCGCGATTTCCACTGTTTAGTATCGGGGAGAAGATTGTGGTAGTTCAGACGATGAAGCTCTCTTGGGCAGTCACAACGATATGCTTACCTTCCTCATACGATGACTCTCCAATTCATAGTGAAAGAAAAACCACTTTGAATAATGTAGTGAGCGCAAAAGTAACGCTACCGTAACCCGAGTGATTTTTCCGTTGCCGTGAATTGGAGAGTTATCGTACGAGGAAAGTGAGCATACCGTAGTGACGGCCCAAGAGAGCTCTATCGTCTGAACTATCTCGTTTTCCTCCCAGACGCCAAACAACAGAACTCGTGAATTTGTGCCCCACCCCAGTTTGTGTATGCGGTAGTACCAAGAAAATTTTGGTTAGCATAACTTCTTCAAAACGTGATTCTAGAGGGTTTGACATACTTGATTTTCTTCACGCCGGATCCTTCTACGCCAAAGTCAAAGACGGTTTTTAGATTAGTGTACGTAGTGAGATCTTCGAAAGTTTGATTTGAGACATTTTTCACAAGGCGTAGAGTAAAATTCGGAAATATCGAGATCTGCGAAACTTGATTATGAAATTTTAATTTTTAGAACCAAATCTTGCATCTTGAGTGAATAGTATTCATTTCATTAAATTCATGAGTTCAACATACAACTCTATGAAGTGACTGTTGGTGAAAGTGCACGAGAAAAAATCAGCCTTTGCACACCTTTGTTGATATGGTGAAATAGGAGTGAAAAACGAAATTGGTGGAGCTCAAATGCATGATTTGCTTTGAGAAATGAAAATCTCCAAATTAAGTTTCGCAGGTCTCAATGCTTTCAAATTTTACTCTACGCCCTGTAGCAAGTATCTCGAATCAGTTTTTCGAAAATCTCACTAGGTCTCATGCACTATAGGAAGAACCATTTCCAAAGTTGACGGTAACCAAATTAAGAAACCCATTGCACTACCCACTTTTCAGAGATGAATGATTTATGAACAACATGAACACTTTTCGTTTTCAAAAAGACTGAGGGCTACCGTATATACAAACTGGCTGGCGCCCGAGAGCGCGATTTCCGTTGTATAGCGTCTGGAGGGAGCGTGACGGTTCATCCGGTAGAACTCTCTTGGCTTGTGATTATGATCTGCTAACCTTCCTTGTATGATAACTACCTGATTCATAGTGCTAGAAAGTCGAAAAAGAGCCCAACAGTGAAGCTACCGTAACCCGAGATTTTATTTATTTCAGGTCGGAGAAGCGAGCGGAAAACGACCGAATCTTATCCATCGCGGAAGCTGAAGCAACGCAACTTGATTGCTTCGCTTACGCCGAGCTGCCGAGAAAGAGGAGCGCATGAGAAACCCCCTTAGTTTTTTTTCATGCTCGCTATGTTGTTGTCTGAGATGTCGAACAACTCGGCTTCCGTATATTTGTTCCAACTCACAATTTCACAATTTTCTTGTTCTCCCCAGGGCATAGTCATGAGACCTAATCGACTTGAAGCTCTCGGCGAGACGAGGAGAATCCCGTTTTCCAAAAAGGTAAAAGAGTTCTGTGCACCGAGTTGTGAGAAAAACAGCTGAAGTAAACGTTATCCCCTGTCGATTAAGAGGTTTTCATGGTAACGAAAGATTTTCACATGAATTCAGCAGGGGCAAACCTTGAGAAGCTAGTGTATCCAAAACAACGGGCCTCTACAGTTTTTTCTCCATTTGCATTTTTTTCGAAAATAGTCATCCTCCCTATCTCATCTAGAGCTTCAAGTTGATGTGGGTCTAATTGCATATTATCTATCATTTTGAGTTGTGGTCTTTTTACCTTTTTTTCTGGTTAGCGACAGTTCCTCGCTTGCATTTTGAAGTATTTTAATAATTAGCTGTTTCGCCACATGCCTAGAGAATGCTACGAGTAGTTCGGTTTTTATAGCAGTAACAGCTGAAAAAGTTCATCGTTAAACTCTTACATCACTGGGTTCCTGATTTTAGATAATTCTGATTAAGGTCGTTAGAGTGCTCGATTGATTTTCTTTTCATTCTCCAGTTTGTATTCAGTGCTCACATTTGTTCAATTTTCTCAGATGCTTTGTATTGCTGAAACACGCAATGGGATTCATAGGAATAAAAGTTGAGACCAGAACTGCGCTTACAAGAATAATGAGAAACAAGTTCGGTTATACTGGGGAACAAGTTGAATCGTACTTGAGAACAAGTAGAGAGGAGTGCTGCTGCTAGTTGTTCGCGAGCTTGTTTTCAACTAGGATTGTACTTGCAAACAAGTTGCAAGAGGCAAAAAGACAAGTTGTTCTCAAGCTTGCTCTCCAACAACGAGCCTGCTTGTAAACAACTTGCATCCATTTACCAGAGTTTTTCAGCAGGACTATTGATGATAGAGAATAAACTTCAGTAGTTTTTGGTTTTTCTGGGCATGTGCATAGAAAAACAAAAATTTCCAGATGGAAAGCAACATGTCAGCCTGTCTTTGAGAGCTAAATACCAGGCTGATTCATGTTTCATTCTCAAAATCAACCTTTCTTTCATTCGGAGATTGCTCGTTTTATCTGGAATATTCGAAACACTGAATCACGGCTATCGGTCGACTATTTGCCCGGTGTACTATAGAAATAATTAGTTCACCTTCTGCTGAGTCCGCTCTCAAGCGCTGGAATCACATTCCTGATTGATGCCAGGTGATGAGCGTAGCCGAGATCGTAGCATACCTGAGAAGGATTGTGTGATGAAAATTGGATGATCACACTGAGGTTACTGGTAGAGACGAGATAACCGCGATTCTTTGCACCTCCCAGACATAAGTACAAACTCGTTTACGAAAAAATGTAATTCATATCTCGCTTTGTCCTGGGGCTATTACCGTCAAACTTGGTAGAATAATTCATAAGACTGATATCACCGCATACCCCAAACTTCAGCATCATAGCCTCAGGACGAAGCCAGATATGAATTACGGTTTTTCGAAAACGAGTTTGTACTCATTCCCCTTTAGCGCGAAAAGTTGCGATTATCTCGTCTAATTCATTCTCAAAACATGAATCATTTTTCGACCTGCAGCATTGTGTGATGAAAGTAGGATAATCAGAGTGATCCTGTTGTATCTCTCGAGTTTATTTATCACAAGGCGGAGTTAAAGGACCAGACGTGAAGAAAAAAAAGTGGGGTTCATACCGTCAGGAATGTTGTTCCAACGAACTCGTGCCAACAAAAAAAGTTTCGGAGGTCTACCGTTCACTCAAACTGGTCCACCGTACACCCAAACCCGAGAACGCGATTTCCGTTGTTTAGCGTCGAGGATAAAAGAATGATAGTTCAGACGATAGAGCTGACTTGGGCCGTCACAACGATATGCTTACCTTCCTCGTACGATGACTCTCCGATATTTAGAGACCGAAAAACCACTTTGATTACTGTAGTGAGCGCAAAAGTGACACTACCGTAACCCGAGCGGTTTTTTCAGTTGCCATAAATCGGAGAGTTTTCGTACGAGGGTGGTAAGCACATCGTTGTGACGGCCCAAGTGAGCTCTATCATCTGAACTATCACGTTTTCCTCTCAGACGCTATACAACAGAAGTCGTGTTTTTTGCCCCACTCCAGTTTGTCCCAAAAAATATTTTTGGTTATCAGAAGTTGTCCGTAACGTGATTTTAGAGAGTTTGAGCCACTCTTAATTTTCTTCACGCCGGATCCTTTGATATTCTGGAGAAAAATGCAAACCTTGGTCCACGATAAAGCTGCCAGCTTGAGACCGTAGCGTTGCTTGAACGTCTCCAATCTAGAAAGTATTTTGTGTTTTCACTCGTCAGGATTTTGTTTTTGGAGTCCTGGTACTTCCCACGAGTCCTGGTCCTTCTCGAAGTGACCAGGAGATAGATGGAAAATTGATGAGAGTGATAAAATGATTGGCTCTTGCTTACTTGAAAGTATGCCGCTCATGGCACATACTCGTAGGACACATTGGCCGTAGTGAAGATGCGAGAGGAGACGGCTGCTTCAGGAGAGCGATTACTGTAAAATTAAAATAGTTTTTCAATGACATCGTTTTCAGATCACCTCATGGACCGATGGAAGGCAATATAGATGATTGAAAATAATGGTCGACTGGCCGTGATCGACGGAGTGATCAACCAGAACACATGATAGGTTTTTTTGTGAACAGATGCTGTGATCATTGACAAAATTCTGTTTTTCATTATCGAAGGGCTACGCTGTTTTCCAAGTTTTTATCCTGAAGAAAGTCGAAACGCACCGATTGGAACACACTCAGCTGGCGCTCTGGTATCGGTGGCAGATAGGAGGCTCTCTGAAAAATGAGTTTCCTCCATTCTCAATTTTTCTCATTCAAAAACTTGAAATTATATGCTTGATCATTCTCTTTGGGTGAATTCTTGATTTTCGCAAGAGCAATTTACTTCACCGCCTTCAGCAAACAGTAACTCGATCCCTTCAGGACTGATCTAATCGATACGGTTGAATACCAACCAAGACTCCTCCGTGCCTTGCATCCGCAGCCAGAATTGCCCCAGGCACATCGACAAGCAGCCAGTGGAGTGAGCCACTCGAGCCGGAGACGAGAGCCAGCGTATAGAGCTCGTCGGGCAGAGCTACAGTATGATCAGTTTTTTGCTTTCCTCTGGTTTCGAATATTTTGATCACGCCGGTTAGAACACCATTGTGATTTTCCAGAAAAAGTTTCATTTTTTTCTTCTCGCTATCACAATTTTAGGATATCACCGTCACGCCTCTCGCGAGAATAAATATTGCAACAGAAAAGCGCCATGGTCCGTTGTCTAGAGCTTGTGAAAAATTGTCCGTTGTGCGGGAAAATAATCAAAACACGAACCGACAAAATCTCTCGTTATCCGATACGAATCTGCTTGCGCACCTTCTCGCGAGTCATTGGAAGCAGTGATGAGACCTGGAATGGGAAATTGGGTTCATTGAGTGGGCTAACAACATCATAGAGTACTGGGCGTCGGAATGAAGAAACTGGAACGCTCTTGAGCTGTTTTCACAGCAAGAACATTGAGAGGACATTGAGATGTCTGACAAATGTCTGACATTGAGACAAAAGAAGATCTGCACTCTGATCGATTTCGCGTTTCGAACACAAGATTGGTCGGTCGATGATAACATGCACGCTCCTTTACCGATAGACATTATCAGTTTTCCAAAATCTGAAAAGTGGTGTGCCGGTCTAACCAAAAGCAGCATCCGGTTCACTTTTCAGCTCGCTCTAACGTGTCATTCATGCCGTCTGGCACTTCACAGGTTGTTCCATGTGACCTCCGGGCATGCCCTCTAGGTCGTGTGAGAAGAGAACACACACCAGTCTGTCTTTTCAATAAGGACAGACGAGCAAACAGGACGCCGTTATACCAGCACACTACGTTTCAGATTATGAAACACTTAATACGGTTCCAGAGAACAGCAGAATGTTCGAGGTCATGAGAAGAGTGTGAAAACTGACCAATGGCGGCTTGAGTACTGCTCTCGCTGATATGACGATTCCTCACCGCCGAGTGGATCGAGCGTCAGAGCTGCTTCTCTGCAACCAAGAAGATGTTTAGGCGTTTATAGACGATGGTCGGTTCAAAATATATTTATCTCAGCCACCATGCATTACCGCCACGTAGGGTCTATACGCGTTCAGCACCGATAGCAAAACTTGCAGTTACACTTACGAATATCCAGAATCATCTTGGCTCAAAATCTACCCATCCAGCAACCATATTCCGTATTCATGCTCCCTGAGAGATAATGAGATTATGTACTGATATGACGGCAGAAAAAATAACACTGTTATCAGTGTTCGAAGGTTGTAAGTTTCCGTGCATGAATTCTGGCCAGTTCGAGAATTTTTTTTTGCTTCAGAGTTCCATTCCCAATCACTCGATAGCTGTGACATTTGCATCTTTTTCGGAAATGACGTGTTGCGAGGTCGCAAACGTGATCGTGGCCTTTCCGAAACATGAGTCATCCAACCAATGCAGCTTCCGCCCTCGTATCCAGAATGAGAACATTCTTGTAAACTTGTCACTGGTAATAGCTGATTCAGAAAGCGCTCCGAAAGTTTCAATTTTTTCCATATTTTCAGATGTGCCGCATAATCTTGACAGTATTCACGATATTACTGTCGACAGCGATTGCACGGGAGTGAGGTTTTTGTGGTTTTCAACGAAGAGTTCCTCTTTTATTCTGTTTCACATGGCACAAGCAGCACGTCAATCGGATTCAGAAATGATTCTGAAAATGAGAGCAATTTCACTGATTCTACTCTAATTGTTTTCTAGATGCTACACAGCATCCCCATACCTACACCAAGGTCCCGTGCCTTCTCACACGTGCAGCGATGCTGATTTTCTGTGCTTACGTAAGCTTTCATACTAACCACTAGGGTTGAACCGTAACCCTACTAGGGTTCCGAATTCAAGTACTATTTCAAGTAAGCTTTCAAGTACGCCAAGAATTTGATTCAATCCTTGTTCGATTCAAGTGTTTCTTGAAACAAGGCTTCCATATTCTCGTACTTTAAAGCGTAAAATTTGATTCAATCCTCGTTCGATTCAAGTGTTTCTTGAAACAAGGCTTCCATTTTCTCGTACTCGAATTCGGAGCCTCACTAACCAGGCCCGCACTGAAAGTGTGCGAGGTGAGCTACCTCGGGGCAGCTGCCCCCACGCTCTTATCACCCTGAGGTGAGCTCACCCCCCACTTTCAGTGCGGGCCAGCATTCAAAGACTAGACCGTCAAACAGCGTTCTCTCGCTTTTCGATTAGGCTGAAAACTGACAAACTGAATAGCAGAAAAGTTTTGAGCTCACACAACAATTTTCATCTGCTACCGTCGTTGCTCAATTTTTGTAAAACGGGGAAAACACACTTGGTGATCGAAATATGTGTTCTGGCATAGTTCAGATACATGAGATCCTACGCACTTCTCTCATTATCAGTTCATCGATGGTCGAGTGGGTTCAAGTTATGGCTGCGCGCAGGACATTTACTCTCCGGATATCGCTGAGTCTAAATGCACCCAAGTTAGTTTCCTATCCGGATCATCAACTGTCTTCCCCCGCCCCTCTCTTTCCCTTTATCATGAGTTCCGTCAAATTGTTTCTCTCTCCGTTTTTTTGGCTGAGAAGATCAAAAAGATCCAATGTCTTTCATCAAAAAGTCAAAAGTTTTCCATGTCTATTCTTATATTCGCACAGCCTCTCTGAATTGATAACGAGATTAACACTTTTCAGGATGGCCTCACCAAGGGTACCATCTGGGAAAATGGCTCTCAATCTTTTTTTGCTTTGATGTGTTGTTCGGAGGATCACTGTAACTACGATAAGCCCGAGGGCAATGCTTCCCCGCCCGAGAGAAGTTCGGCCTCTGTCACTACTGTAACTTTGACAATGTTAGCAACTCTATTCTTCAAGCTGCTCGTTTTTTGAAAGTTCAACATATTGCCCGTTGCTTTCCAGTGACTTTTATCAAAAACCACCACAAAATTCTGGTAATTATTATCCTATCAAGTGAGAAGAACTTTTAGAAACATGACCGAAATCAACTTCACATGTTAGTAAATCACACTCCATGAAGTGGCACAGTGCACTTGGACAGTTCCACACTACCAATTATTTATTCGTCCTTCACTTGATATCATAAATCCTTCATCTTTTGTTCTGAAACTTGATTGTGAAAAAAATCATTCGTGACTTCAGTCGTCTGAGAGCCGTGTAATTCTGGCCGCTTCGAAAAACTCAATTTTTCTCTAGCGAAGTTTCAATTTCGATCACTCGCACGCTTGTGTCTGTCTGGGAAAGTGACGTGTTGCGTGATAGCAAACATGATCGCGAGCTGCACTCTACGGAAAGTTGAGTCATCCGCCCACTGAACATTCATGTGACCTGCCGACTTGCCTCAGTCTCAAATCGAAGAATGGAAGTATTCTTGCGAACTTTTCATCAAAAACTAGTGATGCGAAAGGCTCTTCAAAAGTTTCCACTCCAGTCTGTGATTGAATCACTTTCCTGCCCCGCAATGTTTGCGGGCTCCATAAATGTGATACCGCGATGTCGCCGCCTTCATCTACGTGAACTGATCAAGAACCGTCAGACTTTGAGCACATTCATCTGCTTTCAATTCTGGCCTGCACTGAAAGTGGCGGTGAGCTCACCTCACAAGGGCGAGAAGAGTGTGGGAAAAGAGAGGCCTCAAGGTGAGCTGATATCGCCCATTTTCAGTGCCTGGTGTTTGTGGAGGAGTCACGTGAGTTTTTTGTGATCCAATTCTCTTCAGATGTATGCGGCAATCATCACAGTGCTCGCAGTCTCGTCATCGGCAACTTTCGCGCTCGAGTGAGGTTCATTTTTTACGTGTTCCCCATCATTCACATTGTTTGTGAATTTCACAACGCCAAGAAAAGGCCTTTTTTCAAAAGTCAAATCAATCAATCAATCAATTTTTATCGCACCGGAACGGTGGATGGTTCGAGTACAAATGAACGCTATGTAAGTGCTACTCTGGTTTTTGTCTTGCTAATGTCTAAACCAGATGCTACACAACGGCCACGGATGGCAAACATCAAGATTCTGCGCCCTCTCACACGTGTGACGGTGATAAGTTTTGCGCTTATGTGAGTTTCTAAAGTTCCTTGCATTTGAACTCGGACATTCAAAGGAGACTGACAAGAATCGGTTTTGGACTCACTACACGTAATTTCATTTTCCTCGGTCATCTTGATATTTGTTTTGTCTGAATAAGGACACACACAGCTGAGAATGAGAACATGTGCTTTGCTTAGGTAATGTGATACTCGAGAGAAGTTCTTCAGTTCTACGCTGATCTATTGGGCGATACGAACTATGGCTGCGCTCGTGATGTTTCAATCATGAATATCGCACAGTCGCATTGTACCCAGGTCTGTTTCCGAATAGCGTAGTTATCTCGCTTCTCTCTCTCTTTCCCACTCTGGTGCACCCCGGAAAAAATCGTTTTTATTCCCGTTTCTTCAGAGAAGTACAGGACGATTTAGGGCTCTCATCCCAAAATTGAGTTTTCCATGTTCCTTCTCTCATTTGCATCGCTTCTCTAAATTGATAACGAGATGAACACTTTTCAGGAGGGCGACACAACGGGTCACTTTCAGCTGAGTGGCTCAGATCAATATTTTGAGCTGATGTGTTGTTCGGAGGATTACTGTAACTACAAAAAGCCGGAGGGCAATGCTTCCCCGCCTCTGGCTAGTGTAACTTTCATATTGTTAGCAACTCTTTTCTTCAAGCTGCTTGATTTTTAGGCTTTCACCCATCATCCATGTGATTTTGTGTGACATTCATTGCATAAGAGAATCACCATCAGATGCAAAAATAATAGGGTGAGAACTACCACGTAATGAGCCCGACTAGAAATTCTAGAGGATAGTTCCTTTCTTTCTTTCTTTCTTTTATCAAACCATCACATGCAATACAAATACACATTACAAAAGTAGTCAGTAATTGCTTTGATGGTTCACCGTCGCGTGTGGGCGATTTCGGTTTGGGCCAAACCGATTTGTTTGGCTCAGTTTCCTAACGAATGAAACTGTTTGGGTTGATTAAGTCATTACCCAATTTCTGAATATATTTTATAAGAAATACAGGAGGCATGTCAGCTATTTACTGACTGAGAGCATTCCAAAATGGTATTGCTCTACTTGCAAAAGTCTCAGCTGACTTTTTGGTGATAAACGGGAGAGTTAGTCTAAGCGAGTGTGCGTTTCTAGACTGAAAATGGAGAGGTCTCATGAGGAAAAGAGATGATGTATCTATTTCGATCTGTTGGTGGACACACTTACTCAAGAGAGAGATATCAGCTATCATTCGTCTATCTTCTAGTGTTCTAAGATTCAGCATTCCGAGTCTCTCAAAGTAGTTAGTAGTAGGGAGACAACATCTTGCAAACACTCTTCTAGTGAAAAGTCTCTGAACACTTTCCAAAACATTAACTAACCCGATGGAAGAGGTATTTGGATTCCATACACATGACGCGTACTCCAATGTCGGGAGAATATATGTTTTATATGCTCTGGTCAGAACTAGAGGACAATCTGATCGTAATGCTCTGAATAAATTGTGTACTGAAGCTTTTGCTGTCATCGTTTTCTTATGTATGTGTTCATCGAAGGATAAATTAGCGGTAAAAATGACACCCAAGTCCTTCACGGAGTTTACCTCCTGTAATGGGAAATCATCTAACATATAACTTATCTTGGGATTCTTGGAACCATAATGAAGAACAGAACATTTTTTTGGGGACAGTTGCATGTTATTGATATAAGCCCATTCTGAGATTATGTTGATGGATTTCTGGATCAATTCATTCTTTTCTGGTACTTTTCCGAAAATTTTCAAATCATCTGCAAAAATACCGTAATCTAGATTAGTTGGCAAACAATTTCTGATGTCATCAGTGAAAAGTATGAAGAGTAAAGGACCAATACATAAACCCTGAGGTACTCCTGATTTATTAGAGAAGGGTTTCGAGAGTATCTCACCTATTCTCACTTTCGATACCCTACCAACTAGATAGTAAGATAACCATTCCAAAACATTTTCAGAGAACCTCAAATTACGTAGTTTATTTATCAAAATTCTATGATCGAGACTATCAAAGGCTTTCTTAAAGTCAAAATATACAGTATCCCAGGATAAGCTCCTAGAAGCATAGCTTGAGTAAGCACCCATATTCTGGCATAGTTGAGAGACTGTTGAACGTTTATCTCGGAAACCAAATTGATTTGGATCCAATATATTTTCTCCCTTTAAAAATGTGTTGATTTCATCGATTAGAATTTTTTCAAAAATTTTAAATGAGGGTACAGTGATATTTATAGGTCGAAAGTCATCTATGGCAAATCCTTTGGATTTTGGGATAGGAGTTATGTGGGATACCTTCCATATTTCTGGACATTTTCTCACCACTATTGACTGATTGAATAGGAGAAAGAGAGGTTCTAATAACGAGTGCTTACAATTGTGATATACGATATTAGGGATACCATCAGGTGATCTATTCACCTTCTGATCTATTCCACGCAGAACTGACAGTATTTTATCACGTGAAATATAATCGAATGTAAACTTATTACCTACTTTTTGACTATCTAAGAGTGGTCCTATAAACGGTTCTGTTTGAACTCTTGGGAAGAAATCGGAAAAATTGTCAGCTATTAACCTTGGATTGTTAATTACCTCCCCATCCAAATTACATATTTTTAACACTCTACTATCTTTGTCTCTCAACCGAGAACTGCATAAGTTGTAGAATGCCTTGGCATTCCCCGAGTTTATGATTCTCAACTCTCTTGATCTTTCAAACGCAAGTAGAACTCTTCTGAACGATGAGTATGTTTGGGAATAATTCTTGGAATTTGGAGCTACTGCGAATAACCGTTTACATTTGCCATAGAGAAGTCGTAAATGTTTAGGGTAACGATTGACTATTTTATTATTTTTCAATTTTGGAATGTATGTATCTAATAAATCGTTCACGATTTCACTGTAACGATTATAACCACTATCTATATCTCTTCTGCTCAATTCATTCACCCAATTTAAAGACGCTAGCCTCTGTTCTATCAGTTCCCAATTTGCCGCAGAATAGTTTCGTCCCTTGAATGATTGTTCCTTACTCGGCGATTTCCCAAATAATTGAAAAACAACCGAACAGTGATCAGAGAGAGGGATATGCGTATTGCAAGATTGTATCAATCTTTGGTCACAGAAAACCAAATCAAGAAAATTGTTGCCTCTAGATGGTTTTTTCAAAAATTGCTCGAAATCATTATCCAAAAGAAAATCCAAGAATGCACAATTTCTTCGTGAACTCATCTTGATCCAATCAACATATGGCATATTGAAATCACCCAATAAAATGTTTGGAGAATCAGTAGAAAGGTTTTCTTCCAGAAACTTTATCAATTCATAATCAGAATCGTTCGTACTGTCTGGAGCACGGTAGCAATTGAAAATCCTGTATTTTTTCGGTCCCATGTTTTCAAGTTGATCGGGTTCTATATCGATAACTAGTGATTCAATACAATTTATCGAAAGATGTCCTACTTTGTGGGGTTGGAGGACATTTTTGACCAAGAAAGCTGTACCACCACCTCGAGAACTGATTTCTCTATCACATCTGAAGATTGAATAAATACTGTTACCGTTCAAGAGAAGTGAGTCACTATCATTACTCGTCAGCCAAGTTTCACACAGACAAAGTATATCGTACTCGTTTGAAGAAAGGATGTATGAGACCTCATTCAGTTTATTTCGCACACTACGCATGTTAGATTGAAGAACAGAGATTCCCTTATATTTGCCCTTTGGGGAAAACTTGCCATCATCCTATTGTTTAGATTTTCCCACACGCGACTTAGGAACCTTTGGAGCATTGTTTAGTGCAGCATCAGAGGAGGAATCTTTGGCAGTGTGGAGAGATAGAGATGATGTGGACTGTCCTAGAGCTGATAGGATATTGGAACAACATTCAGAAACAGAGGCCATTGAAGCATTCACAGAATCGACAGAGATGAAAGCAGTGTCATGAATTCTATTTGGATTACCGAAAATTGGGGTCTCATGAGCTGTGTTCTGGTATCTGGGTCTGGGGTTCAGCCAATGTTGCGGTAGAGGACGATGGTTTTGACCGGGCCAGGTGATGAGTTCCGCATCACGAACGCCATACTTCAATACTCCCGCCTGTAGATTGAGTCTTCGCGCTTCGCTCCTTGCTTCTTTCTCCAGTGCCAATTGGTATCGATACATGTCAATCCTTCCATGCGCTCCTGGGTGTTGCAGGAGCGCTTTTGCGGGTCCTCCAGTTCGCAGCGCACGCAGCGCCTCATCACGTTGCGCATTAGACTCGAATTGTATTTTTATCGGACGTTTTCGACCGGGCCGATTTGGAGGATGTCTATGGAAAGAGTAATTGGCCATGATCTTCTTTTCGGCGAACAACTCTTTGATTAACTCTTCGTCCTGCTTCAGAGTTTCCTCTTCCGTTCCTTTCTCCTTGACCATTGCCAGAACAAGCCGAGTTTTTTTGGGCTGGGCAGACGTCTCATCGCGGACCATCTCAGCGACATCAGTTGGGGATAGGGAAGGACCGGCACGATTGGAAGAGGGCTGACCATGACCGTGCTGACGCTGCTGTTGTTGATATGGAGCCATGAACGTTGGTGGAGCTTGGTATTGAATCTGCCGTACTTGTCCTTCTTGCTGCGTTGCCTCATCGCGCGCCCTCGTAAAGATTTGAAGCACATTTTGAAGATTTTGCATCACACTTTGAACGTTTGCGATGACAGCATCCACATCTTGTAATGAAATCGAAGACATAACCTTTGTGGGGGGAATTTACAAAAAAAAACCCCCCCAAAAATCCAAGTAGCTGGAGTTTTCTTTCTCTTGTAGAAATTAGGAAGAAGGAGAGACCGCACAACAGAGAGACGACAAGAAAACTTCCTAAGAAAGAAAGAAAGAAAGTTCCGCACTGATTATAATCTGATCATCTTTCCATCGTAAACCATCATCTTTTGTTTTGATAAATTCAAATGTGGAAATACGCATTCGTGGTCGACACAATATCATCCAATTTCATACAATGAATGAATCAATGAATCCACTACCGTACTCACTTGATAGCCAGCCGCTCACAGCAAACTCTGCCGCTGACGCTCGGCTGCTGGAAGACTACGGTAGCCCATGAATGAATCTCCGCTAGCGGCAGGCGCGCGATGACGCGTGCTGGCGGAGCGGACGCGAGGCCTGCATGCGGATTGTCCCATGAATAGGGCACAAGAACAGCGGAGGGACTCTGCGTCATCTCGTAGTTAGAGACCGCAATCCCGCCCAACTCCTATTTCAAAAGTAGCTCAAATTGGCGCTCAGGAGGTATAATCAGGCAGCATTTTTTCCTCATAGTTGTTTGTATGATTTTTGTCATTCTTCTCCGAAAATCGAGTGCGCCAGTTTAATCTGCACGAGAAAACTGCTCGACGAGAAACTAACGCGGCACGAGCAGTGACGCGCACGCGTCGACGCCTCCCTTCAGACGCGCGCGCTCGATCGAGTACGCGTCGCGGCCGACAACGACGATCGATAGACCGAACAGACCTGTGATTATTGATTGATTGATCTGCATGATCTGGAAACTCAATCGATCAGTATAACATAAAATGAGAACTGACCATCCTCCAGCTCATTCAGTAGCATGAAATCTTGCAGTCTAAATTGATCATCTCGAGATGGCGGAAGCTGGAATACTGACTTTTCTCGCCAAAAGAGACAGAAATTGAGAAATCAGCGAGATTTTCTGTGTGCAAAATGTGGAAAAGAGACTGTACCTCGACAGCTCTCGCTCCCTTCTTGAAAACTAGTAGAGCAATCGGATTGGACGCTTCGCGGAAATTGTCCGACGGCGAGTACTCGCGGATCACCTGCAACGATTCCAGATATTGATCAACGAGTCATCACGCGTAGTTCCAAACGCGTTGCGGTTCCAAGATCAAACGCATAGCAGCTTCCTGTTGACATGCGTCGCGGTTCCGGGAACAAACCCGTCGCGGCTCAACTCACCCTAGGTCTTGCCGGCCAGCCTTCCACTAGCCAGTTCAGCGTGCCATAGCCTACATCGTAGAGAACAAGAGTCCATTCGTCAGACTGCTTGAGGCCGTGCCATGAGACCTGGATCAGTGTGAGAATTTTTGTTGTTTTGCCTGCATGACTTGTTTCTGCCGTTTAATCATTTACTGACTCAGGTGCCTTATTTTTCATTCACCGGGTGGTGCGGCAGTTTCCGTCAT